>JAKWBJ010000267.1:0-234721 GCA_023159175.1 Wohlfahrtia magnifica
GTTATTTGTTATTGTTATTGTTATTGTTATTGTTATTGTTATTGTTATTGTTATTGTTATTGTTATTGTTATTGTTATTGTTATTGTTATTGTTATTGTTATTGTTATTGTTATTGTTATTGTTATTGTTATTGTTATTGTTATTGTTATTGTTATTGTTATTGTTATTGTTATTGTTATTGTTATTGTTATTGTTATTGTTATTGTTATTGTTATTGTTATTGTTATTGTTATTGTTATTGTTATTGTTATTGTTATTGTTATTGTTATTGTTATTGTTATTGTTATTGTTATTGTTATTGTTATTGTTATTGTTATTGTTATTGTTATTGTTATTGTTATTGTTATTGTTATTGTTATTGTTATTGTTATTGTTATTGTTATTGTTATTGTTATTGTTATTGTTATTGTTATTGTTATTGTTATTGTTATTGTTATTGTTATTGTTATTGTTATTGTTATTGTTATTGTTATTGTTATTGTTATTGTTATTGTTATTGTTATTGTTATTGTTATTGTTATTGTTATTGTTATTGTTATTGTTATTGTTATTGTTATTGTTATTGTTATTGTTATTGTTATTGTTATTGTTATTGTTATTGTTATTGTTATTGTTATTGTTATTGTTATTGTTATTGTTATTGTTATTGTTATTGTTATTGTTATTGTTATTGTTATTGTTATTGTTATTGTTATTGTTATTGTTATTGTTATTGTTATTGTTATTGTTATTGTTATTGTTATTGTTATTGTTATTGTTATTGTTATTGTTATTGTTATTGTTATTGTTATTGTTATTGTTATTGTTATTGTTATTGTTATTGTTATTGTTATTGTTATTGTTATTGTTATTGTTATTGTTATTGTTATTGTTATTGTTATTGTTATTGTTATTGTTATTGTTATTGTTATTGTTATTGTTATTGTTATTGTTATTGTTATTGTTATTGTTATTGTTATTGTTATTGTTATTGTTATTGTTATTGTTATTGTTATTGTTATTGTTATTGTTATTGTTATTGTTATTGTTATTGTTATTGTTATTGTTATTGTTATTGTTATTGTTATTGTTATTGTTATTGTTATTGTTATTGTTATTGTTATTGTTATTGTTATTGTTATTGTTATTGTTATTGTTATTGTTATTGTTATTGTTATTGTTATTGTTATTGTTATTGTTATTGTTATTGTTATTGTTATTGTTATTGTTATTGTTATTGTTATTGTTATTGTTATTGTTATTGTTATTGTTATTGTTATTGTTATTGTTATTGTTATTGTTATTATTATTGTTATTGTTATTATTATTATTATTATTATTATTATTATTATTATTATTATTATTATTATTATTATTATTATTATTATTTTTATTATTATTATTATTTTTATTTTTATTTTTATTATTAGTATCATTATTAATAATAAATCTTTTCGGCATCGGTATTCTAATCATGGCTGATAGATTATAAATACTCGAAAGTATTTTTACTTAAAAAATTTTTTTTAAGTTAGCAAAATATTTAGTGTCTAAATGCTTCTGTGTTTATATTATTATAGGTCTCACCAACAGACGGCATGCCTAATTTAGTATGTTGTAATTGTAAATCTTACTTAGAGACGTTTTGGAACTTCAGAACAATGGCTCACAGAACAAACACAGCACTAAAGGATTTCCTAAAATTGTGCAGAACTTCGGATATTGTAAGTAAAGCAGATTGTGTATTAATTTCAGTGTTTTTGTAAGAAAAGTGGAAGACAATAATGTTGAGTGACGTGTCTATTAATAACACGAACAAAAAATTATTGTTTTGTTGGAGTTTTACATATACGTACATAAATAGACAAATCACTGCACTTGATTTCACTCCACTTGTATAACAAAGACAGGAAATAATTGTTAAACGAAATGTGTATTATTTTCAAAACAAAATTTACATTGAACATAAATAACGTTAAAATAAATTGTGGTGTTATATTATATATATATTTATTTTTACATCGCACAACTCCACTGAGACATTTTGAGTTTTTTTCTTCCAATATTTGCAAAGCTGTTCGCTTTCAAATATGACGTACATTAAGTCAAGTTTATTTATATAATTTTTTGTCTAACTTCTCTTTGCGTGTTTTTTGTCAATAATAAATCAATTGATTAATAATAATCAGTTGTTAATTAAAGTTTTTATTGTAAGCGAAAGATAAGTATTTATTATCATTATCATCGTCCAGGCACTATTGCAGGACATCGCGACATGGGATCTATTGTGCCCCATCCGGTCTATAGTTTGTACAGCAGATCAACTGTCTTTCTAATGAACACCGGCAGATCTAAAACCATAATGGTGGATATATCTCCTAATTCGATCTATGTCTCCCTGAACATTTCCATCTAAACCTATTTATCAAGAACCGCACTTTCACACAATATGGGTATGTATTATTTTGTAGGGATCGAACCTTCTTAAATATTTTAACTTTCGATAACATAATGAAAACTTGTTTAGTCATCGCCGGGATTCGAACCTGGACTGCTAGGTTTTGTATGCAACCACTTAAGTCACTATACCACCGCATCTTTCGTTGCTGTGTATTTTGGATTAAAAATCACGTTCACTCTATACATTGTAGGCTAAAAAAACACATGTTTAAAATTACAATGACAGCGATCATAAATATAAATAATAATTTTCAAACAAAAGTTAAGTAAAAAAGTAACAAGATTTAAAATATATCATAAATCTTCTAAATTGCAAAGTATTACTTAAGGCCATGATTGACTATCCTACAAAGTCGTGAGATTATGTCAAATAAAAATCTGATAAATTTTTATTCTACATAAGAAAATCAAAACAAAATGTGTGATTGGATGCCACACTGTCATACAAAAAAGATGGAAAAATATATAATATGCTTCACCAAAAGCAACTCTGATCGCACAGAATATACTATTTTTTGAAAAGTTTCAAAAGATTATCAAATCTGAATTGTCAAAATATCTGCAACACAAATGAACTTTTTGTACACCATCGTACTTTCTGAACACACCAGATCAGACTTGGAAAAGGTAGGTGGTGTAAAGCAGCTTTCTACAGGATGGCTTGGACCCATAATATGACTAAGAAAATGCGCAGGTGGATAGGATATGTTACTGTCTTATGATCCACAGGTATCGTTAAATTTAATAATAACTCCAGCCCATCACGGGTCAACTACCAAAGTTTAAAGTTGATCTGGCATCTTTTGTTTGCAAAGTTCCTCCTTTCGCCACCACTAATTCTTTCTTCCTTAACAAATATATAAATAAATATTATTTTTTTTAATAATTCATTATTCATTGAATCTTCATTTGAAAATTAATAAACTATTATAAGGATGTTACGTGCTAAAGAAGTTGCATGTGATTTGAGCTTCGTCAAATAAGATTTAGTTATTTCAGTTTTTCTTAAGGGATTATTAAAAATTTTTGCTTTAAAAAGAAAATTTCATTTTTGGAGAAAAGTCACCTATTTTGCCCGTATCCCTCGTAACCTTTTCTAGATCCAATATTATAGAAATATTTGCATTTTTATACCTAGATCTATCTGTGTCAAATTTCTAGAAATTCAGTTCTGTCGGTTACGAGTGATTAAGGGATAAACAAACAAATAAACTTACTAAGAAATTCATAATATATGTATATAATATGTACATATGACTTTGGTCATTTGCTTAATCTTTTGCCCGGTTTAGGTTTGAAAACTACACTGCCCAGCTTAACGGTATGTACCACCTAAATCTGCTCACTCTGATTCTTCAGGGTCTGCATACCCTTTGGAATCATGGTCGAGAATATGCCATTATCCAGTGTTATCAAAAGCCACTTCAACGTTAATTAAGGCACATACTGCAATTTGCTTAGCAGAAAAGACATTTTCCCTCTGCCATGCAATATACAATTTGGGTTGGTCATAGAGGGATGGAGAGTAAAGATGTTCTTATTTGTATGGCCAAATTTAAATTTGATATCAAGTTGGCCGGGCAGATTTTTGTTTCTTTGTATTAAAAAAGTAAATGAGTAAAACTAGGAGTGAATCCGATAACGTTTAGTGGACTCGGAAGCGGCTTCAATATACCTCTATACATATTAATAGATTCAAATGAATATGTATATTTTTTAATAATAATATTTTTTAGTGATTTAAGTTAACATAAAAATAAAATTGAAAAATATAATTGTTTTTGGTATTTATTTCTTAAAATTATTATTCAAATCAGGTTTGTTTACGAAGGATATTTCTGTCGATAAGCCTCAACAGCCTGAAGCAACAATTGCTTTTCCTTTTCATCATAAGTTAAAATTCTGTTAGTCTTGAATAAATTTGACGCCTCTCTCGGCAGTATCATTAACAACAAATATGTCCTTACAGAATGTCCAACCTTGCTCAAATTCAAATTATGCGTCCCAATTTAAAGATTCAAACTCTAGAAATTTCAGGGATAAAACTAAATCGACGGAAGAAATACTTAGTTTTTTTGTGAAACAAAATCACTTAAGTATTTTTGAAAATCTGTTAAATTTCTATAGTTTCGGAAATTTTTTAATTTTACAGATGGTTCTTTTAATTTAAGTTCTTCAAAACAATCGAAAAAGGCTAGAGCTATTATTTTATCAGAAATATACCATAAATGATTGCTAATTTTTTAAGAATTACTGCTGAGATTTCTGGGTTAGTTTCCGAATATTTTATAGCATTTTTAATTAAAAATCAAATCTTGAAGCGGTATGTCTATGGTCAAACCAACTGAAGTATATCTTTATAGTCTTCTCAATTTTAAGATTTAGTCAGTTAGTCATAACAAAGGTTTGTAAAATTTCACGTTCAGCTGGACTTATTTGCAATTAATTGCATATTCATTGTCACTTCTAAATAATTCTTTGTTAAAACTTGTTCATGATTTGGCAAATCTTTCAAATATTGAAATTTCTGGATCAGATGTAGATTAATACTTTGTTTCGAATACACTGCGCAATATTATTTCATACACTAAAGATTTTACTTTCGGTGATCCAAGAAACCTCGATGAGCCATTGTATCTCACCAAAATTTCATTCCTTCAACTTGTGGATCCGATTAAATCTTTTATGAACTTTCCATCAAAATAAGCTACCACCGAATCAATTTTACTAACCTATAAATGATAAAAGTATTGTTACAGAATTTAATACTACCTTTAGTTAAAAATAAAAAAACCAACTTTCATTATCCGTAAAGCCAGCTGAAATTTCTTATATTCTTTTATACAGTTTTCTTGGCGTAAACGATGAATAGTTGAACGGTTAATGACAAATTCTTCTATACGGTGTCCAAATATTTCAGCTGCTGCTATAAGAATATGAAATGCCACTCTATCAGACACTTTGGCATTGTCCAGTGCTGCTACTAACCGAGTTGTAATAAAACTATTCCGATCTTGTTTTTGATCTAAAACAAAGTTCGAGCCTAAGTTTTCTTTCTCGATAGTCGTGTTATTAATTGATAACTCGATAACATTATCCTCATCAGTCTGCTCCATAAGTTGATAAATGAATGGAATTAAAATTTTGTTACTATAGTTATAGTTCAGGTACCTGAGATAACAATAATTAAATTATTTACTTTGAATACATCTATTACTTAGTAATATACTGGTCTTTAATTGCCTCAACAAGACAAGTTGCTTAGGTTTCGAACAACACTGTACGTGTTTGATGCCAAAATATTTGAACGGAATCAATTGCCAATTTTGCGCTTTGATTTACTAAAAACTTTACAAAGCGAATATTGTAAAATAGGACTTGCAAGACCTGACGACTTGACGGAAGTCTTTGGTGAAAAACATTCTCAACTAAATCAATTTTGTTTAAATTTTGGTGTTATAGCGACAATGTTTGCAAAAGTGTCATTATCAGCAGCGACCGTCTCTGAGGAATACACAGTTTGCAAAAATGTCTCGTTATCGGCAGCGACTATCGCTAAGGAATATACAAGTTCTAAGAATAGTTCACACAAAGAGTAAAGTGTTCTAAAGCATTCATTTGGAACTGCATATGCTTTTCAAGTTTTACCGTTATTTCAACTTAAAAAAAATACACAGAATATATGTACAGCCGATATATTAACCTAACGCAAACAAAAATACCCACGAATAATTTTGGAATTTTTTTTCATGCTATATTTAAACAAAAATATACCAACGAAGACATCTTAAATTTTTTTTTATAACAAACATAACATAATAAATAACACCAAAAAATGTTTTTTTTTTAATGTAAAAACATGGTCAAAAATTTAGATGTCCCATTTCGCCCCATGTCTCATTTTTCAAGATAAATTCGAATTTGAAAACCCAAGACACCAACCTTACTTTTTCAACATACACAAATTTTGCATTAACAGAGTACTGTTAAGAGATTAACAGTGATTACATACAAAATGTAAAATATTGTCAGAGGATAAGTGAATATTTCGGGAAAATATGAAGGTGCTCCCATAAACCACTATATAAATATGGTTGCCAAAAGGGTCTACAATAGTGTCCATATAGTGACATGTCTGGAAAAATAACCGAATCTGAGAAAATCGAATTTTAAAAAATCGCCTTTTTGAAAAATCTGAAATTTCTTGGTAGGATGAGTGGCTATTTCTCTAAAATATGGAAGTGCTCCCCTATACCACTATATACAAATGTTTGTGCCAAGGGTCCTGTCTAGAGCCCATATAGTGGTATGTCTGGAAAAATCACCGGATTTGAGAAAATCGAATTTTAAAAAATCGTCTTTATCGCCATATTTCTCTAAAACATGGAAGGCTCACAAAATCAATAAATAAAAATTTAGTTTTATTCTTAATTACCAAAGCTACTCATGTTTTGTTTTTTACTTTTACAAAAGGTATGTAGTATAAAGAAATAAAACCGACATACATACATATGTACGTATGCATGTATTTACGTGGGATTTCCCTTTTTTGACTTTAATGCAATCGAATCTTTTACCAGCGCTTAACAAAAAAGTTAAACAAGCAGGCAACGTTGTCTGTCGTGGCGTCAGGCATAGTAATTGAACCTTGTATTTCTTCATCTACTATACGACGATTTGAGTTCAAATCCCAGGCAAAGGGGGTTTATTTATATATTTTTTTAATTTTTTTTTCGATTTAAAAAGGTTTTAATGTACATATGTACATACAGTTAGTTTCATTAATATTCGGTTTTTAAGTTTATCGATAATAACACCCTGGCATTAGCGAAATTGATAGGTAATCAGAAGAATAGCAAAAACTTAAATAAATGCTGTCAGTATGAGTATTCAAATATATGGAAAAAATGGCTCTATGGTAACCCTGCAACCGTGATAAATCGATCAAAGTTTGTTAATCCTGTTTACTAAGCGCCATTAATATTCGGTTTTTCCCCTATTTATATGCTATTTGCAAAAAAACATGTTATTCAGCTACTTTTCCAGCAATATAGAGATACGTTTTAATAAAAGTGCATAACACCTCCTTTCTTGTCTGCCCAAAATTTTACTTCACTGCAAATTATACAAATGGGGAGCAAAGGAAAAAACACTCCTTTAGAACAGCGAAAACTTGTTATTTTCCATTATGGAAAAGGTAAAAAGTACAAAGAGATTGCTGAAATTCTGAATATGAAACCAAATACAGTTGGGGACATTGTCAGAAGGCACAAAAATGAAGGAAGAATACACTTCATAAAGCAGACAGGTCAACCAAAAAAATTGACCGAGCGGGAAGAAAGTTCAATTGTGCGAAAAATAAAATCTAACCCACGCTTAAGTGCTCCCAAATTAGTCACAGAGGTGCTCAATGAGTTTAAAAAGAAAATATCTGCATCTACTATACGAAGAACCATAAGAAAAAAAGGTTTTCATGGCCGAGTAGCACGTCGTAAGCCACTGGTTAATATACGCAACTGAAAAGCTCGTTTGAGTTTTGCCAGGGAGTACATTAAGAAGCCTGAAGCTTGGTGTGATGAAGTTATATTTGCGAACGAGAGCAAGTATAACGTATTTGGATCCGATGGGCGTGTAATTGTGTGGCGGAAGCCAAATGAGGAGCTACAACCACAAAATTTAAAACCAACCGTAAAACATGGAAATGGACATGTTATGGTATGGGAGCTAAAGGGACGGGAAAATTAGTTTTTATCAGTGGAATTATGAATAAGGAATCATATTTGAATATCTTCCGTCAAAATTTGAAAGAAAGTGCAAATAAGATGGGCGTTTTAGATTCTTTTAAATTCTACCAAGATAACGACCCAAAGCACAAGTCGCGTTTAATTCAAGAATGGTTGCTCTATAACTGCCCTAAAGTTCTCCATCCACTTGCACAATCCCCAGACCTCAATCCGATTGAGAATTTATGGGATGAGCTGGACCGGCGAATCTGCAACTACAAAATAACATCCATTGAAGACTTGAAATTGCGGCTTCAAAAAGAATGGGATCGTATTCCTGCAGCTTATAAAAACATGTCAAACCGTCTAAGTGAAGTTATAAAACAAAAAGGTTATCCAACAAAATACTGAATTTTATATAAAACCATTTTTCTAATGTATTATTTGTTACTTTTCAAAGAAAACCGAATATTATTGACGCGCGATATTTTATGCCACCTGAATTAATTTAGTTTTTTTTTTTTTATATTGTTATTCTTTTTTTTCTAAATACAAATGTGAACTTTCAAGTGTCTAAATAAACTATTAATGAAAAGAAAAAAATGTTGAAAAAGATATACATTTAGCTTAAGACGAATCAGTTAAACATATCTCTTTAATAAAACCGAATATTAATGACACTAACTGTACATTAATAAACTTAATACAATAAATGTTTTTGCTCCAGACATGGTTTGAATAACAGTGAAAAATGTGTTCTGAAATTAAATTTGTACATACATAGTACATACATACGTATGCACATAATCCATGCTAAACTCTGAAAATACTCATATTTGTTAGATATTTTACAAAAATTCGAGTTCAAATCCCTGGCAAGAGCGAATTAAATTATTAATATTTGTTTTTTTTTCTATTTTTGATTCGGAAGGTTTTTAATATACATATGGTACATACTGTACATGCATACATACATATGTAAATAAACTCAATTCAGGCAGGGTTTGAATTTCAATGAAAATGTGTTCTGGAATCAAATACAGTGGTACAAATCCAAGTTAAAAAGGGTTTACTTGTAATATTTTTGCATCTAAAGTGCCGAATTCAAACTTAGCCTGAACAAAAAATATTTGTTGTATTAAGTTTATTTATGTATAAAAAAATAAAAAATAAATATACAAAGAAACCCTTGCCTGGCATTTGAACTCGAATCCTTGTACAGTAGCTTAAAAATATGAGTTTCAAGTGCTATGGGTGATGCACTACACACATGTTTAATATTAGTTGTTTAGCTGCTTTGTTAAGCGGTGGTAGAAAATTTGATTGCATTAAAGTCAAAAAAGGGAAATTCCACATAATAACATACATACGTATGTATGTATGTTGGTTTTATTTCTTTATACTACATACCTTTTGTTAAAGTAAAAAACAAAACATGAGTAGCTTTGGTAATTAAGAATTAAACTAAATTTTTATTTATTGATTTTGTGTGCACTTCCATATTTTAGAGAAATAACCGCTCATCCTCCCAAGAAATTTCAGATTTTTCAAAAAGGCGACTTTTTAAAATTCGATTTTTTCAAATCCGGTGATTTTTCCAGACATACCACTATATGGGCTCTAGATAGGACCCTTGGCATAAACATTTGTATATAGTGGTATAGGGGAGCACTTCCATATTTTAGAGAAATAGCCACTCATCCTCCCAAGAAATTTCAGATTTTTCAAAAAGGCAATTTTTTAAAATTCGTTTTTCTCAAATCCGGTGATTTTTCCAGACATACCACTATATGGGCTCTAGACAGGACCCTTGGCACAAACATTTGTATATAGTGGTATAGGGGAGCACTTCCATATTTTAGAGAAATAGCTACTCATCCTTCCAAGAAATTTCAGATTTTTCAAAAAGGCGATTTTTTAAAATTCGATTTTCTCAAATCCGATGATTTTTCCAGACATACCACTATATGGACTCTAGACAGGACCCTTGGCACAAACATTTGTATATAGTGGTATAGGGGAGCACTTCCATATTTTAGAGAAATAGCTACTCATCCTCCCAAAAAATTTCAGATTTTTCAAAAAGGAGATTTTTTAAAATTCGATTTTCTCAAATCCGGTGATTTTGCCAGACATACCACTATATAGGCTCTAGACAGGACCCTTGGCACAAACATTTGCATATAGTGGTATAGGGGAGCACTTCCATATTTTAGAGAAATAGCCACTCATCCTCCCAAGAAATTTCAGATTTTTCAAAAAGGCGATTTTTTAAAATTCGATTTTCTCAAATCCGGTGATTTTTCCAGACATACCACTATATGAACACTATTGTAGACCCTTTTGGCAACCATATTTATATAGTGGTTTATGGGAGCACCTTCATATTTTCCTGAAATATTCACTTATCCTCTGACAATATTTTACATTTTGTATGTAATCACTGTTAATCTCTTAACAGTACTCTGTTAATGCAAAATTTGTGTATGTTAAAAAAGTAAGGTTGGTGTCTTGGCTTTTCAAATTCGAATTTATCTTCACACACATTAATATTCAATAATGTAAGGAAGTAGAAAATTAAAATAAATTCTTTCTTTCAGTATGTTTTGAAGAAAATAATGAAGAGACGCGATTAAAAAGTGACAAAGTTATAAAAATTAATGTTATAAAAATATTTTAAGTCGTTTCCGGGCCCATAAAACGTTATCGGGCTCGATCTAAATTTTACATACTTTTCTATTACAAAGGTACAAAAATCTGCCAGAGGGTTTATAAAAACACGATATTTCAAAATAAGAACACTTACCTCCATTGCAGAGCTTAATCTTCTCTCTGGTGTGAAAGTCCAAAAATATTTTCAAGGACTTTGATAGGAAAGATGTGGGACTTATGGTTCAATACGACTTTGGTTATTTGTTCGGTCTTTTTCTCAGCTTAAATATGAAAACTACACTAACTTACAACAGTTAACAGCTTAGCGGTATGTACCACCTAGATCGGCTTGTCCTGATCTTCAAGAAATTTTCAGAGCCTTCTGAATCAGGGTGAGGAATATGCCATTTAAAGCTCATGGATCATTTGATTTTATCTGGCTCCAGGCTAGTCTGTTCATCGTACCCATATGGTACGAGTAAATTACATATTTCAAACTACGAACAAAAAATTATTGCAGTTAAATGTAGTATATTTCATCTTTCAGATGAAAAAACAGCAAATTTATTTGTTCAAAAGAATCTATTGCTTCTTTGCTTCAAAACCTAAAATATTTAGGAACAATGTTGTACGACGTGTTTTGACACAGTTCCGTCATTAGCTGCTCTCAATTCAGATTTCAATGATGATATTATAGTATATGTTGAGTATTTTAAACAACTGTATAATGATACGCCATACAAAACTGGTTGGTAGATACATATGCAAGAAACTTATTAGGCTACAATGCGATATTACAGCTCAAGTAAAGTGAGTGGTTTTTTTATTATCAAAAGTAAATTCTAGGAACATACTGACTTTGCTAGTTTACAAAGAATATGCAAACTGTTATTAATTTGTCGATTATTGCACTTTAGTAATTCTGTATAAATTATGTCGGTTTGCTTCCCTTGAGTAAATGCAGCATTAACCATGTATGTTAATTGAATTTTTGATAAGCTGATATTAACGGTGAAGTATAATGAACAATAAAATCAGCAATCTGTTATTCAAACATTTTTGGGATGACATTAATTTTGAATTTACCAATGCCCATATAATTTGTAACATAAGATTTATTACTAGATTTAAAAAGTGGTATTATATAAAAATCTTTCCAAAACACCGGAAAATACCCATGCGAAATCGAAGCAACAAACAATAAAGCTTATGATGTGGCAAAAGATTCCGCATCTTGATTTAAAATACAACCTGTAAACATCTTCAGAATAAGCACCACCAGAGAAATCTGGAAACATATCACATATGGAATTATCGTTACAATATCCTTTATTAAGAAATTTCATAACTGATGGAAATCCAGTAGATTTTCTTTTGGAGTCAAGAAATTTGAAGAAGACCTGTGGTCTTTAATAAATTATCCCCCTGTTTTTGTAAGACAAGTGGAAGGCAAGCAGTTGAGAATGTAAAACACAAACAAAACACTAAATTCTTGTTAGCTTGTCTCCACTTGTACTACAATAGCAGGGGTATTTTTCCCTTTAATTTTTATATAATTGATGATTGAAAATGTTATATTTAGAACTGCTGACAGATTATCTTCAATAATGAATAATCGAGCGAGATCTTTGGTATTTTTTATAATATTTATTCTTAAGATTTTTCGGAGACAATAGACAATAGATGCATTGAATTCCATGGTGGACCTACCGAAATATAAAAAAATTTTTTGTGACATAAATTTAAAAAAATGAATGTTTTATTTGTAAAAATTATTTATCACATCAATATCGGAATTGTTGTTGATATGAAATAAAAAGTTCCATTTTATGAAACGTTTCTCATCAAATCATTAAGTACAATAAATTATAATCTGTTTCATTAAACAAAAAAAAAAAAAAAAAAAAAAAAAAAAAAAAAAAAAAACCTTCCTGTCTTTATAAGGCTTAAATTTAAATTCAGTTGGGAAAATAAGCCTATTTTCATAGTGGTATAATGACGATCACCAGGCAAGGTAGCAGGTTCAGAATGTATAACAGTGCAATAATGAATATCAACAAATCCTAAATCAAGTAGTTTTCCAATATCAAATAGAATCATTAGAAATATGGCAGAATTGAATTTGGGTCAGTCCCAAAATATCATTTTAGAAATTGTCATGGGAAATTTTTACTTTTTCAATGAATTTTAATAATAATTACATTAATTGGTTGTTAATGAAATTAATTTTGAAATGCTTATATTTTAAAAAAACGTCTCCAAAAATATTTTCATTTTCATTCCTTTTGTTATATATTAGAATTAATATGTTACATGATTTAAAAATAAAATCAAATCAATCAAAGCGACGAAGTGCTCAGTTTAAAACAAGTATTTTTTAAGCTCAAAATTTGTTTTCGTGCCTTTAGCGTAGATTTGTAATAAACTGTTTAAACCAAATGGCTCATAAAAGTTGTTTTAATTAAATTATATGCGGTAAAGTGGACAGGAATCCTTGATGCCTTATTAATAAATCCTATTAGTCACCATTGCCCCACCCTAGCACTCCTAGGACACTTTTTTCCAATTAAAAAATGGTCATATTCGAATTTCCGAATATTGGCTAACTTTAAGGCGTTATATCTAAAAATCGGTAACGGTTATGGACATGCGGTAAAGCGAAAAGGAATCCTTGTTGCCTTATTAATAAATCCTAATAGTCGCTATTGCCCCATCCTCGCACTCCTAGGGCACTTTTTTCAAATTTAAAAAATGATCAAATTCGAATTTCCCAGAAATTCACCAACTTTAAAGCCCCATATCTAAAAATCGGTAACAATTATGGACATGCGGTAAAGTGGACAGGAATCCTTGATGACTTATTAATAAATCCTAATAGTCGCCATTGCCCCCCCTCGCACTCCTAGGACACTTTTTTCAAAATTAAAAAATGGTCATATTCGAATTTCCGAATATTGGCTAACTTCAAGGCGTTATATCTAAAAGTCGGTAACGGTTATGGACATGCGTTAAAGTGGACAGGAATCCTTGATGCCTTATTAATAAATCCTATTAGTCGCCATTGCCCCACCCTCGCACTCCTAGGACACTTTTCAAATTTAAAAAATGGCCATATTCGAATTTCCGAATATTGGCTAACTAAGGCGTTATATCTAAAAACCGGTAACGGTTATGGACATGCGATAATTTGGACAGGAATCCTTGATGCCTTATTAATAAATCCTATTAGTCGCCATTGCGCCACCCTCGCACTCCTAGAACACTTTTTTCAAATTTAAAAAATGGCCATATTAAAATTTCCGAATATTGGTTAACTTTCAGGCGTTATATCTAAAAATCGGTAACGGTTATGGACATGCGGTAAAGTTGACAGGAAACCTTGATGCCTTATTAATAAATCCTAATAGTCTCCATTGCCCCATCCTCGCACTCCTAGGACACTTTTTCAAATTTAAAAAATTACCAAATTCGAATTTCCCAGAAATTCAACAACTTTAAGGCCCCATAACTAAAATCGGTAACGGCTATGGACATGCGGTAAAGTGGACAGGAATCCTTGATGCCTTATTAATAAATCCTAATAGTCGCCATTGCCCCACCCTCGCACTCCTAGGACACCTTTCAAATTTAAAAAATACCCGAGTGCGTATTTTTTTAAATGTATAATTTTGCTGTTTTACGCCTCCATCTGAAACTATTTATTTAACTGTCAAAAATTTTAAAAAATTTACATAACAATTTCTTACTTTGAACAATAAATTTACTAATTTTTCCTTAAAAATATTGTATTCTTTCAAAAAATTGAAATCTGTTAACTTAACAGTGCAATGTTAATTTACAGACAAACCGCGTTAACAGAAAAATTGGAATATAACTTTGAGAGCTAACTTCACACACTTTTTTCTTTTATATAGTGAAAAAGCAATACAGCGTATTTTTTCAGATTTTTCACTCGTTTTCAAATCAATATAACTTTTGCACTGTCGTCACAGAAAATGTAACCTTTCAAATCACGTGTTCGAGATATATGATGATCAACACTATCTACGTTTTAGTTCTTTGGAAGAAACATCATATAACTTGTTTTCTATTCAGCAGTTTCTATAACTTCTTCTCATTGGAGTTAATAAAAAACAAAAATAATTTGTATTCTATTTAAAACCTCACTAGCCATATTATGGTGGCAAATTTCAATTATGAGTGGAAAGTATTTAGATTATAAATTGTAAAAAAAATTCGATTTGGTTTTTTTTATTTTTCAAAATTTTTTATAATTTACTTTTTGTTGAGGAGAAAAACTTTCCGTGAAAATGTAAAAAATCTTTTTGAAAAAATTTCGATTTGTTTTTATTTTTCGAAATTTTTTATGTTTTGCTTTTTGTTAATGAGAAAAAATTTTACCAATTTCACCATCTCGAACAGACATCTTTTCTCAAACCCTCTGCTATCCATTGCCATACTATTCCCACTTGTGCACTTGTGTTTAATATAGATATTTATACAATTTGTTACGATATTGGGCATCACAGCGTTTATTACATCGCTAAAATAAATAAACAAAAGCTGTTTACAAATAACCAAATCGACAATAACAACAACTATTAGCAGAGACAAAGTAAATAAAAATAACACGGCAACAAAAATAATTAAGCAGCAAAGAAAACAAGTAACAGACAATAAACAAGCAACAACAAACACTAAGAGCTGAAAGAGGTAGATGTTTACATACGCATGGCTACAAAAGAACTAAAAAGAAATTAAAAGAAAGAAATGGAATCTACCTGAAATATCGAGAGCTTTCGATGTGTTGTTTATTCGGCCTTATAAAAAGTACATCGATGCGAACAGCATCAGTTTGTTTGGTGTAAACTCAGTGAACAAGTTTATGTGTCGTAAACTCAGCGAGTGCAGTTGAAGTAAAGTTAACTCAGCGAATGTGTTATTGGTGTGAAGAGAGTTTATAAGGAGTAAACTCGTGAAGCTAGTAGTGAAGTAAAAAAACCAGTTTAGTTGGAGCTAACTCAGTAAAGTGAGTTAAGTGTGGATAACCTCTGGTTGAAAAGGTTGTGATCGAACCTAAGTTATAACTACGATCGGGTTGGAAGATCTTTAAGTAGAAAGATCTGTCGAGTAATTGTTGTTGTTTACAAGATTGTAAACAGACAGAATAATTAAGAATAAAAATTGTTATTGCCTGTAAAAAGATTACAAGCAGTGGTGCACATAACTGTGTTGAATAAAGGATTTTTAATTAAAACCAAACACAAAATTTATTTTATTTTAACTACAATCTACGAACTCATAAAAACACGTTTTTAAAAAGGTAAAACCGTAACAATATATTAAAAAAATTATTACATACACTTTTGACAAAAAATAGATGTGAACTAAATAACAAATAATTTCTGATTCCCATCAATCTTTGACGGAAAAATTTTTCTTTTCTTTAAATTATTTGTTCAAGTAGAGGGACTTAACGAGCTAGCAGGCTTGCCCTCTGCAATCTTCTTCGCATGGTTCGTGATGATACTATATTTCAAATTTCTCTAGCCATCGCCATAGATGTCTTAAAGTGGTTCCATTTGGCTGGAATTACAATGCGTTTGTCTCTAGTTAGTGAAGTCTTTTTATGTATAACTCGTGTTTCAACGTTATTTTTTGTTTTAAAGCGGTAGTTATAAAATTTTCAGTCTAATTTAAAACTTCCTTAATAAATGTATAGGTTTTACAGTGCTTGCGAAGTTCAAGTAAAGGCGTGTTACTTCCAGTAAATAATGACGGTCACGACCCATCTTAAAAATTAATTATGTCTGATATAGTGTTTAATTTGTCTTCAACTAATCCTATTTTACTTACTTTCTAAATTTTTCAACAATAAATCGATAGTTAAAAGTTAACTTTAACAAGATTTAAATTCACATTCCTATTATTTTGTCCAAGTTAAATTCGCACTTAAAAGAAAAAATCACACTATATTTCTGAGACGAGTACGAGTATTTATCGGCGGGATTCGCCTTTTTTGCTTTTTAAAACAATAATATCAGGTTATTTGTTTGGGAATTTTTTGCATGGTTGTGATTCATTACATTCATTGCTAATAAGTTAAAAAAAGTTTGTACACCTATTTTTTTGGCCATATGTGTATGTGGAACAATTGCATATATTTTTTGCTTATTTAGTACTTATTTTTATCTTTGGCTTAAGAACTTTATAATACGCCTTTAAAACAAAAACTTACGTTTTAACGCCAACCAAAAAAAAAAAAAAAAAAAAAAAATCGATTTCACACCAACGCGAAATTTTTAATTGACTCTCAAAAAATAAAACAGATCGTTGTTCTCTTAATTCTCTGAGAACACTAAGCTATTAAGCTAGTTTCCGTTATTCTTATATTATTGATTAAAGAAAAAAGCTACTATACCACTTTACCAGCTTATACCATATTACCCGCACTTACTCTAAGGTGATGAATAACTTTACCAACTCCATGCAGAAGATGCTTCTCAACAAATTATAAACTGTTTGAAAATACGTTTGTGGAACGAAACATAGCATAAAAACGAACTTGAATATTTTTTAAAACAAACAAATGGACGTCATGCTAAACTTTGAAGCTCATCTCACAGCAAGGAGTTTCTTCAAAATTGATGGTAACAATGAAATTAATTTAATTATTAAGCACAATCTAATGAACGAGTTTTGATTTATTTTCACTCGGGAGCAGTATTGCAATTTTTTTTTTACCAATTTTAATTTGCATTAAAAAACTCAAAAATATGTTGGAATCGAGAAAGCTGCTTCTCTAAACAAAAACTTTGAAAATCTGAATGCGACCGCGAATTCAGGTTACTCCTCATTCCTCGCAGCGAGTAAACTTGGATGACCTTTAATAAGAAGACCTCCGTTGCGAAAGTCGAATGGAGAATGAGCAAGATATGATCTCGAAAGGGGGTACTTATTTGTTAAACACTTTAGATTTTTGCTCCGAATACTGCAGACGATGTTGTAGAATTATTATCTTTAGTACCATGGTTTAATGCAGATCTCCATTGAGATTTGAGATGAGTGACATTGAAAGGGTTATCAGTGATTTAAATCCAAAGAAAACACCTGGGATTGGTAAAATCAGCAATAATATGATTGTTGAGGTGTCACATTTGGCGAGATTATTTAAATGTATTTAATGCTGATTTGCGGATAGAATATTACTCCCGTGCTTGGATAATATCGCTAATTTTTACGATCCCAAAACCTTAATTTAGATTTAGAAGTAAGCATATCACAACTGAACCACATATCGTCGTTTCTCAGGCTTTCAAAAACCGAGACAAAATTTACCACCAAATATATCTAACCTATCACAAAGATACTTAACTGAACGTTCTTAAGTGATCATGATTGCAATCATGAGGCTTCTGTTATATAGCATGAAAAATTTTAATATACAGTCGCACACATTGAAAGTCTGAATCATTACAAAATCTTTAGATGCATGTTAAAGGAACAAAAGTAAATTTCGTAATTTTTTTTAAATTAAATATAATAAAGCACTAATAAAGCTATAAAAACAAACAAAACAGAAAACTATACGTGTAACATAAATTTTTATAAAACAAACCAAAGAGAGAATCTCCGAATTTGAGCTAATATTGAAAGTCGGGCAGATTCTTATATCTAATTTTAAAATGAAAATTATTTTCTTGCATATCCTTTTTGATTTTCCACAGCCTACAGTCACTTTGGGACGGATTCCTATTTTTTCACACATTAAGACTTATTTGACTATTCTTCTTGAAGTGCGACTTTTAGTTGTTCTTTTTTTTTAACTTGAGACCAGCATTCAGTAGATGACCCCCACTTATGCAGTGCATTGCGCTGATACTAGGAAAATAGGTTATGGGGAGGAGGATAGAGAGAGTCGTGTTTATGTACGTTTGATATAATGCGTTATGCGATTCATTGGACAATCAACCACAAAAGGATGAGCTCTACGGGAAAAACGAGTATTACCAGAAAATATGTGATTATCAGGTATTAAATCCCTTATTTCGTCAGAACACATTCTGTTATAGTAGCGATAGAACAATGAAACACACGCCACATTGCGACGATGCTCTAACGAACCAATAGAGTTGGCTACCCTACCGTCATTAATAAATATTTCCGCCTTCTCCTGTACACGATCGAGAAGCTCCAAAATAGACCCTGAAGCACCGGCCCATACATGAGAGTTGTATTCTATCTTGGGTCGGATATAGGTCTTGTAAATATTGATGGAGTGAAGTATTTCTTGCACCGTCTTAAAAACCTAGGCACTTGAATGTTTCTTTCGACACTCGGAAAATGTGATCGTTCCAACGGACATCATAATGAATCCTCATGCCGAGAACATCAAGAGCATCTGACTTAATATCTACATTACCCATAGTTACAGACGACACCACATCACTACTTCTGTGTGTTAGAAGACAACATTGGGTATTGCGTGCTTTAAACTTGACCCGATTCGCACGACCCCACTCGAAGATTTTTGCCAAGTCGTTTGTGAGTGTGTCATTATATTCCGCCTTTTCGAACCAATCTCCAGAAGTCTCGGAAAGTCATTAAAAAATATTAAGAATAGAGTTCTAGAAAGAACTTAGCTTTGTGGTACCCCTGAATATAACCTGAACTCGTCGGATGAGAAAACATCTATAACCGTTCTTATAGAACGATCTCTGAGAAAGCTCGATATAAATCGAGAGAAGTGACTACCAACACCAAAGGCAGTAAGTTTCGATACTAATGTCTCATGCCAAACTCTATCAAACGCATTGGAAATATCCAGAGCCACAACTTTGCTGTCACCAAAACCATGAATGGATAGACGCGCAAGCATCGAATAACACTGCTTCAGGACCATCTGGCTAAGAAGACTTGTTTACATTGAGATTTGCAAGAACCTTTTCTATGGTACGGGCTCGAAAGAATAAACTAGGCAACAATTTCACTGCTCGGCCAATTAGCAAGGATATATGATAAGGATTCGGAAAGAGAGTTGAAGACAGATATTGAAACCTCTCCCCCGCGTTTAAACTTCTGTACAGAAACCCGAAGTGCAAAAGGTGTGCCCTGCTCAAAGAAAGTTAAATCCCGCATCATACATGCCAAGAGGTTACTGTCATTGGTACACAACTTCACCGCGGATGTACATTGCAAGACCCCTATGGAAACTAAAAAGGGACAGGAGGTGATACCCAGGGATATGAAAATCCTGTGGATCACCATTTTCAGAAACCTGGGTTGCACATAAGACGAAAACATGAGGCCCATGGAGACAAATGTGCGCATATACAGAAAAAAAATTCGCCCTCAATCTACGCACATTACAGAAATCTATGCGAAAGCGACCTGTCATAACGAAAACAGATAACTAAAAATCAAACCCCACAATCCCAAAATACGGACAGCAAGGAAGATGGTTGTTGCTAATTGATTATTCAACGGCCAGTGCTATATCTTCACTGTTGCATAGTCCAACAACCTTTTCAAGCCGTTCGTACCGAAGGTTAAACTAGGAAGCGGAGGTGAAAGGAAAAGGAAAGAACAGAAAGGGATAAAGGTATGAACAACGCAAAAACTGGAATTATTCCTTTTCTTCACTCCAGAAGGAACACCGTGCCGTAAAAATTTGAATTCCGTTTTCACTTTTGTATTTAATTTCCTTTTAATTTATGCGTTATATTGTTATTGTCATTTGTAAATTTTGTTTTATTGCTATACTGTGTAATATATTATATAAAAGATGTTTAAGTTCCCCTATCTCTCATTTCTTTTTTATTTTATTTATCTAGTTAATATTGTTATTGTTATTTAAAATTTATTTATTCTCTTTTCGTGTTTTTGTTAATTTTATTATTCTTTAATTGTATGGATGCTTAAATTTACTGTTTAATTATGTTTTTTCTTTCTTGTTTTATTATATATAATTGGCCTAATTAAATTTTAAATTATCAACTATACCCAATATGCGTGCTCTTTCTTTTACAATATCCTTTAAAATGTCAAGATAAATAGCTTTATCCATTTTAACTTCCTTAAAATTAAGGTTTCCAATTCCTACAGTGTTGTTTAGTATTTTAGGGCAAAATTGTCCATAGCTGTAGAAATTTCTTTTTTGTTTTTATTGCTTAATTACTGCTTTGTCAAATGTAATTAAAAAAAATTGATACAGTTTACTTTTGTTCCTTTAACGTGCATCTAATGTTTTTGTAATGAATGGCCCGACTTTCAATGTGAGCGACTGTATAAAAAAATGTTATGTGCACATAAGATGTTTTGATAAATTCAGTACATATTGTACAGGAGTCAAGTACATATTTCATAAATCCTTTCTGTTCTTTCGCATACGTATGCGTCGGACAATTTGTTCATTAATTGTCTCTTGTTCTTGTAGAGCAGAATATTTCATTTCAATCTTAGTCATTCTTCTCGGTCCTTAATTGATGCAAATACATCTTGGCGTCTTTTGTATCTTTTTATATATTTTTATTGTTTTTATTATTTGATTTTTTGGAAATAGTAAAAAAGGCAAGTTGTTGCCACAACGTATTTGGTATTTGCTCTGACATTGTTATATTTTAAAAAAGTTAACTTTTTTTTACAATAGATTCTAATAACGAGAATAATTTAAAAGTGGCTTTAAAGTTCACTTTAGCTAAAGTTACCTTTTTTTTAACTCAAACTATAAAGGTAGTTGTAACAATGACGCTTAGTTTTTTTAATAAATATGGATTATATAACTTAAATGTCATTGTTTGTTCCAAGAAATGGTTACAAAAAACAATTATTTTATATACTATTATCAATCTATTTTGGTTTTAACAAAATATTGGACCTTACTACCCTTTTAATAAATGTACATCATTTGAACGCTTTCAAATATAGCAATTGCCTACACTCAAAAAATATAAACAAGACATAAACAGATTTTTAAAATAAATTTATAATTAAAAGTGATATAAAAAACTAAAAAATTAAAAATTTTTTACAAAATAGTAGTAAAATTAAATGAAGTTTAATAAATAAGTTAATGTAATTTCCGTATGCTCTAATTCCATAACACAAAACAAAAAATATTCATCTTTCAATTAGCTCTTTTGTAATTTTATGAAAATATTTCTTTGACAGTGATCAAATATTTCTCAAATAATTCTCAAGTGTGACCGCAGGGTAAACCTGGTTTCCCCTATATCTATTAGACACTATTTGACTAAACAAAAATGGTCAAATGAATGTAAATAGTGTGACCACAAACCAAATTTTGGTTGTTTCACTCAAATTTTGATCAAATACGGGAAAACAAAATTATGTCAAATGTTTCCCAGATGTGACCGTAGTTTTAGAACTGTTTTATTTTCCCCTCGCAGTCATAAAATATATTACAAATAATTATATGCCAATCGTCAATTCGAGCATTAATCAAATCTCCTACGCTTATGTTTTAAATGTGTAAAGGTAGAAGTACATAACACGCGCTAGTTCGTCGTCAACTATTGTGCGTTAACAAATTAACGCGCATTAAAAATTGCAAGTTACACAACACGCGTTAAAAATAAATTTTTCTGTCAGCTGTTTTTTTATTTGTTTTCCTATTAATACATTGGAAAATGATTCAATGTTCATTTTTCTATCGTCAGCTGATAACTGTCAAAAATACACAACGCCAACTCGTCAAAATGTGTTTCCTGTAACTCGTTCTATGCATATACACTACCTTAATTTTTTTTTGACAGAGGTCTAGAGCTCAGACGCGCACTAACGTATGTACTTCTACCTCAACTCAGTACAAAATTAACAGCTATCAAATAACATTCTGAATTTGATCCGGCTTGAGACCACAATTGAGAAACTATTATAATCAATAAATAATTCTACATATATAGTGGAAAACGGTTATAATGAACTCGATAGAACCGCACAATTTAGTTCGTTATTAACATAGTTCGCTATATCAGTAGTAGGAAAATATACTGTAACACAAAAAAAAAAAAAAAAAATATTCAAAAACAATACAATTAAAAAATACAAACAATTTTATAAATTATGAAAAACATCAGGACATTTTTTTGATTTTAAAAATTTTCCAATTGTTTCAAACAATTCCTCACAGATTCATTGAAAGAAAAAATCAAAATCTTTATTATTTGCATTATTTAAAGCAGTATCGTTATCATTTAAATCTCCTTCACTTAGTACCATATAAATGATTTCGTAGTTATTTAAGCTGCGGTCACATCTGGCAAATATTTTCTTAATTTTTGTTTTCCTTTATTTGACCAAAATTTGACTGAAACAACCAAAATTTTGTTTTGTGGTCACCCTATATGCATTTATTTTTTATTTTTTATTTATTTATTTAAATGAGGTCTATGGCTTACATTTCCTTACAGACTAAATTAAAAAAAAAAGTATAGAAAATTCAAAAACATTAATTCATATATAAAATAATTTTTCTCTTTACAACTTCAATAGAATCACAGAAATCAATTAGGTGATAAAAATTATTAATTTTCAAGCATATCTGACGAAAGGAGTCGTTGTTCGCATAGACTGATCGATAAATACTTCAAGGTTAATAGTTGAAAGTTGCGGGTTGGTCTAGTAGGAACATTGAGTATTATACGACTTAATAGGAACTCTGAATCAATGTTACCTTGAATTAAACTCCACAGTAAGGGAATACTCAGCATAGTTCGCCGGCTTTTCAAAGTAGGTATTTTAATAAGTGCGAGCCTACTTTCATATGCAGGAAGTACATACGAGTTCCATCCAAGTCCTCTCAAGCAAAATAGAAGAAACTGTTTTTGTACCGATTCAATTTTATTACTGTAAGTATTGAAGTAGGGGTCCCATATAATAGATCCGTATTCAAGGATTGGGCGAACTAAAGATGTAAATAGAAGTTTCGTTACATAAGGATCGGAAAATTCTTTCGACCATCGTTTCATATATCCGAGTACACCATTGGCTTTATTCACTATCATTGAGATATGATCATAAAATGTTAATTTATGATCCAACAAAATTCCAAGATCCATAATGTTAACTACTTTATTCAGAACATTTTCATTAAAATAATAGTTGGTATCAAGTTTCGAAGAACGGAAAAACGACATATGGTTTCATTTTTTAATATTTAAATCCAGTAAATTAAAATTACACCATTCAGTGAAATAATTAATATCAGTTTGTAAAGATAATTGACCAGTAAAATCGTTAAAGGAATTAAATATTTTAACATCATCAGCATACATCAGGATATTAGAATGAAGAATAACGCTTGGAAGATCGTTTATAAATAATGTAAATAATACCGGACCAAAATGACTGCCTTGAGGTACTCCAGAGGGAACATTAATAGATTTAGATATAGCATTTTTAAATTTTACTTGTTGCGTGATAACTTGTAAAGTAGAATATCATGATTGACTCTATCAAACACTTTCCTCAAATCAGTATAGGTTACATCAGTTTGTTTGTTTTCAATAAAACCATCATTAATTTTAGTTGTTAGTTCCAAAATGTTAGTAGCCGTTGAACGTAATTTCCGGAAACCTGAAGGGACTTTAAGTTTGATAATACAGTTTCTGCAGTAATAAACGAAAAACTTGTTCCCGCTGAATGAGTATATTATAAGGATATGAGGTTCGATTATAAAATATTTTATCCGAATATGTTGTAGCAAAAAAATCCGCGAATAGGTTGCTTATAGATGTATCATCATCAGCATAACATGAGCCGAATTTCAAATTAGTAGGATAAACACTTGCTCGACGTTTAGAATTAATAAAATTATAAAAAGCTTTCGGATTAGTCTTCAATTTAATTTTCATTCTCGATAAATAAAAATTATATGCTAATTTGTTTGCAGCAATGTAATAAGATCTTATTAAACAATAATTTTTGAAATCCAATAAAGAGCCGGATAACTTATATTTCTTGAAAAGTTTATTCTTTCTATTCTTTATGTTAGATAAATAATAGTTACCCCATGAAGGACCATTATTCTTGCGTACCCTTATTTTGGGAACCGCCTCGGAAATGCAGTGATGTAAGACAGCATATAGGTTGGAAACCATAGAATCAAGATTATTTCCACATAAAATAAAATTCTAGTCAACATTTGATAATAATTGATTGAATTTTGTGTAATTTGCACGAGAAAAGCAAAAAACCTTGTTGTGTAAATTAACATATGATTCCAATGGAGAGATATTAGGATAATGAAAAACATCCAACTGTAATGTGGGATGGTGAGGATCTTCAGGATAGGTAAGAGGATGTAAGCTCTGAAGGTTTATATCCGATGGCATATTAAGAAATGCAAGGTCAAGTAGCTTACCAGATGCATTAGCGATGTGGTTAATTTGGAAAAGCCCCAACGCAAGCATAGACTGAATAAATTCATTAGATCCTAAAGGAATTAGGTAGTTAAGTTAAGCAGTTTTGTCCCACAGTATATTAGGAATATTAAAGTCACCGAGAGCAGTAAAGAAATCCGAAGGGTTAGATAAATCAATAATGTTTTTAATAGCAGTGATGTGATTGTTGTATACTTCGACAGGTGAATTAGGAGGTATATAAGAACAAGTAATATATAGATGGACAGCATAAAGTTTTATTTTTACAGCAATAAATTCAGTATCAATCCTGGATTGAAAATTAATTAATTCAGAAGAAAAGCAGTCAAGAACTGCAATGAGAACACCACCTCCAGATTTATGTTGTCGATCAAATCTAAAAATTTGGTATCTTGAGCATAATATTTCGAAATTGTAAATGTTCTTTCTTTCATTTAACCAGGTATCAGAAAAAGCAATGACGTGATAAGAAAAATCAAAACTGCCAGCGTAAAGCGTGGTCAATTTAGTATTAAGACCACGTACATTTTGGTACGCGATATTTATCGGGTTAACAATAAACAAATTTAGTTTTTTGGAACAGTATTATCCCTCGATGAAAGTCGTACGACATTATTTGAAGTCTGATTGTCCTTAATAATGTACTCACGAACGAAAGTATTTACAGGCCAAAATGATGGATCAAGAATTATATCATAAAGATCAAAAGGAACAGTAATTTTAAATGATGTAACGTTTCTTAGTTCAGAATACGTAAAATTTTTCACATATACATTCGGAGTAAAATTTAATTTGGATTTCAAATAGTTCTGAATATCTTCAGGAGAAGTATCGAATGTAAATCGGGATATAAAAATAAATTTTCGTGGTGGTATAACTTTAAGATGAACAGATTGATTATCTTGTGAACATGTAGATGGTGCAGTAGTAAGTTCCATTTGTGCAGAATTAGACTAGGAAAGATTTTTACTGGGTAAAGCATTTTGCTGAACAGAATTTTCAGATATATCCGTAAGTCTTTTGAAGGCACGATATTGGGTGGTGTTTGCAAATTTAGAGCAGAAGAATTGATATCACGAACATTCTGCTTTGAATTAGATGAATCAGAAGTAGAGTTTGATTCGCCACTTATACTAGGGAGAACAGCCTTATTTGAATTTCTGGCATACAAAAAATTTTTTCTAGTACTTTGAAAAAATTTGTAAAAATCGACGCCTATATTTCTGCAACCAGTACAGCACCAGTGTAGACCATTATGTTTAAAAATAGATTCGGCAACTAAAACCGGAAGCCCGGAACATTTGAAGTGGCATAAACCATGGCATAACCAACATATCACAAATCTCTCATGATCTGAAGTAACTGTGCAATTTTTATTCAAACAATTTGCCCCGTTATAATTCGCCATGCCAAAAAATCAAAATTTTTAAAATTAAACAGAAATAAATGAAAAATTCAAAAAATGTTTGTTGGGTAACATCAAATAAACTATAAACCGCAAGATGGCACCACTTAAATTGTCTTTTCTTAGCTATGTTTATTTGAAATACAAAACAGCTGTTGTTTATTTATTTGTTTATACACTGCAAATTGTCTTGTTATTTTTCTCTTTTTTCAATTTCTTCAGTGCTTTTAGATTTTGTTTGTTTTCTATTTGTTGTTATTGTTAATGTAATTACACTCGATGATTTCTTAAAATATTTTAAAATTGATTGTTGTTGTTTTTAATGATGTTATATTACTGTTGTATTTTGTTAGTGTTTATGTATAAAAAGAAAAAGATGATAAATTTATGTATTTTAAACATCTATAAGGTTTATTCCACATTTTGCCATTTATTAAAAATTTTATTGTCACAAAAAATTTATTGATTATTTTATCTATTGTTTATTTAATTTATTTAGTTTATTTGTTTATTGTAATTGTAATTGTTTATATTTTGTTTCCAATGTTATAGGACAAATGTAAGCGCAAAGATATTTTTAAATTGTTATTGTAAATAATAATGATTGTATTAAAGTATGTATTTATAATTGTTTTGTATCGTTTATTTATGCTCTGCAAATCAATAATTTCACATATTTATAAAACAAGTAATTTAAATCAAAAATTTGACAGAATAATGTCAGAATAAAAATGTTCACAAGCAATAAAAATAGGTAAAAATATACAGAACGAGCAGAAAACACTTCCGACCACTTCAAGAGCTTTTTTATGTTGTTGTGTATGTGTGTGAAGATAAATTTAGAATTTTTAGCCAATGCACTTCTGTAAAATTGTGTCTTGGCTATAACAGAGCACTGTTATGTTATTAAAAGAGTAATGTAAAAGATAAAATTGCAAAAATGTTAGAAAAAATTAAAAATAATAAATTTATTGCATAAAAAAATTTATTTATTTTAATAAAATTATAACAATTTATAGAATAAGACTGATTTTTCTCTTAGAGATATTCTAATTTGATAAAATTCTCATTTTGTAAAGCACATAAAAATGAAATGTTTTAAGCAGACTGGTGGGAATGGAGGGGGAAAAAACAAATCATTAGACATAGTGAAGGACATTTATTAATCGGAAGGACTCCCTCAACAACGTCCGAAAAATTTCTTTAGCCCACATATTACCAGGACCATTATCCTGGAAAGGCCTAGAATGGAATTTTTATGAAAAAATACTATAACTTTTAAAAAAACAAACTGTTGAAAACGTTGGATGTCGTTTATTGCTTGGGAGGACTCCCTGAACAACGTCAGAAAAATTTCATCTGCCCACATGTCACCATTTTTGAGAAATGGGTTCCTTATCCTGGAGAGGCCTAAAATGGCATTTTTACGAAAAAACGCTATAACTTTTGAAAAAAAAAACTGTTAGACATAGTGAAGGACGTTTATTGATCGGGAGGACTCCATGAACAACGTTATAGCTATAGTGCGAGATTTTTCGACGCGTTTGCAAAGCGTTTAAATTAGTCTCAGAAAAGGGCCTCAGACAGAGGATTTTGCACATTTAAGTACAAAATAAATTCTTAAGAATTTTATTAGATGTATGTATCGTTAATTTTTTCACAAACTTTTTTAAAACGTATTTATAGCGTAAAAGTAGAATTAGTTATATTTTATTCTCTGTTTATCAAAAGCAGCTTATACGTTGTCCCAGAACAACTAACAACACTAAGTAAGTAATGGAACTGCACAGAACAGAACAGCAACAGAAAGTAAAGACTCATGAGGCCTTTAATCAAAACTTATTAAAAAAATAAAATAAACTGAATTAAATAAGTAATTGAATCAAAATAAACCAGTGTTATTAATTTCTACATTTCTTTATAACATTATTATACAGTGCAACAAGAATATTAATCTTAAGTAAAGTAAATACGTATATAAAAACCAAATATACGAACATTATCAAGATTTATAAAGAACAAGAAAAAAAAAAAAGAATTAGCATTCAATACAATCATAATTGCCTAACAAATTGACAAATGCTAACCCTGTGCAAAGTGTTCTAAATGCGAATGGAGGTAATATATAAATGTCTTTCAAATACATATTTATAATATCTTTAAGATTTTATTTTATAACCCCTGTTAGATCTTGAGAATTACAGTCTGTTGTACGTATAAAAAGGTTGTTTAATATAAATAATCTTATGTAAAAAGATGAGAGAACGGTGTATTAAACTTAGTTTTCTAATGACGTATTATAAATTCGCATTGAGAAAAGTGCTGTATCTGCTTATATTAATAGTATTATTTTTATTTTTTACATTTTGTATATCTTCATTTCGTATTTGATAAAAGTAAATAATATAGTAATACATTTTAACCAAATAACAAATTTTGGACTAAAAACACAAATTCGAAAGAATTTCCGTCGCAAATTTCACAACTTAGAAAAACGTTGCTACGATCGTAATGCAGAATATATAAGTTAGCAAGACTAAGTAAATAACCAAACTTACATTAATATCGCAATGTAAAATTATATGTAACGCATTCATTGCACCGTATATTTACCTTTTGCGTGAGAACTAATTTAAAATGCTTAATACCAAATAAAATATTTATATTGTTACCTTTTAACCTTTTTAAAACGTTTGAGTTCGTTTAAATTGCGTTAAAATAAAATAAACGCCGCTTTATTTATTATTTTATGGTTTATTTACTTCACTATAACTTTTATACTGTTTGTCATAATACAACACTTAATATTCGTTTATACAACACTTTTACTTCCGCTTTAACTCAACTTTGTTTATTGACAGCCAAACGATAACTAACTGACGTGTAGGTAAAGCAGCCACTAATATACCAAATTGCCTACAGTTTGGAAGGTTCAGGAAATATCGACCATCTTGACACGAAAATATACCAAATTACCACAATGCAGTGTTGTATTTTTATCTTCGTTACAATATTAAAAATTGCGGTATAAAATTACACGTAATGCATACATTGTATTGCATATTTACCTGTTATGTATGAATTCTTTTAAAATGATTGCTATGAAATAAAACATTTATTTTTTGTTATAAATTCATTTATTGGTCAATACATTAATTTTCGTAAAAAAATGCAGACCTAAATCAGCATTTTGTTTAATCAAAAATATGTCAGTAATTAAGAATTTTTTAATAAAACATCCCAAATTGAATCTTAAAAACAAAAAGACTTTAAAAACTTAACTGGCGCCCAACGTGCTCGAGCTTAAAGAAAGGACATACGATAGTATCCTTACAAAGCGAAATATTAAACAATAAAAAGGACATAGTATCCTCAAAGTAAAATAAAAAGTGAATATTTTAAAGGACATGGTATCCTTAGGAATGTAATAAAAAAACATTTAATTGAACAAATCGCTAAAAATATTCATATTTATTGGTGCGGCCTAAGCCAAAAAAAAAAAAAAAATAAAAGAAGAATGATAATTAGAACAAGCCAAATCTAATTGGAGAATGAACTGAAAAGAGAGGCCATTTAATCCAACGAAGAAGCACTAAATAGAAAAATAATTTTATTTAACAAGGACAACACGGAGGAATCAGTTAAGCTATTAATAATGATGCTGATGTAAATACTCTTCTGATTTTTTCTTAAAGTGTGTGATTACGTTAATAATAATTTCATTAAAAATAATTTTTTTTAAATAATTTTAAATAATAATTTTAATGATAAAATTTTTGGCTACGATTCCTACGGGACTCTCCAGTCTTTCAATACAAATAATAAAATAAATAAAAGAAATAAAATCAAATTCGTGCGTTGAGAACTTTTTTTAAGTGTGATTATCCTTTCATTTCGAGAATGCGTACGACAAACGAACAAATAGTGTGACTTGTCACCACAGCCGTAGGGGTATTGACAGAAGATTTGGCACGTTGACAAAACAGTTCGATCGACTAAACCCTAAAGTGACAACATATAAACCAGTGACATTGACTGATGATAGGCAAGGAAATAGTTTAGATTTGGTAAAATCATTACCAGAATTTAGAGGCGATATTCAATCTTATCCTGCTTGAAGAGATGCAGCACATTTTGCGACGGGTTATTATTCAGAAGGGTCAGAAAACCATTATATTGTAATGGGAATTTTTAGGAATAAGATAGTGGGTGTGGCTAATGCTAAACTATCCTACTTCAGTACCGTCTTAAATTTTTAAACAAATTTTTCTCACCTGGATCAATGTTACGCGGACAAATGATCCTTGCAGGCTTTGGAGAATGAATTAAATATACTAAGGCAGAGGAAAAATTGCTTTATGATTTTTATGACGTGGTGGATCAGCAGTTAACATTGATTATTAATAAAAAATAAAATGACTTATTCAAACAATGAAGACGTAACAGCCGCGTGAAATGAACGGGTCAGAGAAAATGCTTTGCGAGTGATTATTTCGGGTTTATGTCGTTCACCAAACCACATTTTGTTTTTAGCAAAACCGGTGGACCTTCCAACAGCCCGAGCTACTGCTCAGGAATTGGAAACCAATGTAGACAAGATTTTGCAAGCATATTTGCGGTCGGTGACTTAGCTAGGACAAACCACTCCCAACAAAGAAGGATAAACAATTTGTCACCTCATCCGTCATATAAATTAGCGCAGACATCTGGTACTGTAAAAAGGGACAAATTATAGAGAACATCCAACGCCAATGAATGCAGATCCAGGATCCTCAACAATTAGACGTACTACAGCAGTTTTACTCATTCCTCAACAGTATATGCAATCTACAACTGCACTGGGTGAACAACAGAACCATCAGCAGGTAATCCGCGAAAACATCAAGAGGAAGTAAGAGTATTCAGGTAGAACACGGCCTGCTCAGAAAACATAAAGAATAAACCATCTAGAATTGGACCCTGAAGAATACGACGAGATGAGTTAGTTCTCTGTTTGCGTAAGGTGAGGACAGTGCAGACATAGAAGATGTAGGGGGACAAATAATTTTTTTTAGATTAACGCCTTCTCTACCCTTCATTAGGATAACTATCAATGGTGGGGAATTAAGACTATTAGTAGAGGCGGGGACAACAAAAAACTTTATTAAACCAATGAACCTGTTAGAAGGTATTGCTCTAAAAAAATCTTCGAGTCAGTGAACGGGACGAATCAGATTAGGGAAAACTGTAGCATATCAATTTTCAGACGTATAACCTCATTTTATATTTTGGGTTCATTGAAGTCCTTTGACGGAATAATAGGCTGCGAATTTCTAAAGGAAATTTCCGCGACCGGCTAACATGGGTAATGACGTTTTGAATATCGACGGGGGAAGTGTTCGTTTGATGTGCGACCAGGGGAACAATATTAACTTAATAACATTATATAAAGCAGACATACCACCTCAAATTCACCATGATTTTGTGCGAAATATTTCTTCAAATATCAATGCATTCGCTGATCATAACAGATCATAACAGCCATTCAACACCAATGTGGAGGCAGCTATACAGACTGTTGCGGACGAATATATTTATGGCAGGCCCTACCCGTATCCTGCTTCAGTGTCTGACTTCGTGAATAGCGAAATTGAGGCATAATTAGGAAGTCACCCTCTTCATACAACTCACCAATAAATTGCGGTTGGAAAGAAATGGCTTGATCAGTTTGGTAATGCAAAACACCGATTGGTGATCGACTTCAAAAAATTTAATGAGAGGACTGTAAGTGATTGAAACCCTATGCCTGAAATAGCGGTAATTCTGTCAAACTTGAGGAAATTTAGATATTTTTGTACGTTGGATCTAAAGTTTGGGTCTCACCAGATAAAACTTTCTGAAAAGGATAGGATAAAGACAGCATTAAGCGTTAATAACGGCATGTATGAATTCTGTAGATTGCCGTTTGGTCTTCGAAATGCTCCCAGCATATTTCAAAAAGTATGTATGGATGCTTTGCTAGGTTTACATGGATGACATAATCATCTATTCACCTGACGAGTGCAGTCACTTAGAACCTATAAGTACTATTTTAGACAACTCGAAGCTGCGGGCATGAGGGTGTCGCCTGAAAAATCCAAGTTTTTTAAATCAGATATTCAGTTTCTCGGTTTCATTGTGACAAAAAGCGGCATAAGAACATGCCCTGAAAGGTTCAAAACAATTTCGGAGTTTAAAACTTCACAAAATCTGAAGTCCCTCAGGTCCTTTTTCGGACTGTCGGGGTACTATAAAAGGTTTATAAGGCATTCGGAGATTAGTTTGAGGCGTTAGCGGCGCTTGATATATTAAAGATGGCGTTGATCTCCATTTTGAATCAACAATCGACGCATCGACGGTGGCAATCGGAGCGGTCTTATCGCAAAGTAGAAAGCCGATCGCTATGATTTTAAGAACTCTCTCTGACACCAAAGTAAACTATGGCACCAACCAAAGGGAGTTACTCGCTATTGTATGGGCTCTTAAGAATCTCAGACATTACTTGTACGGAGTTACAGGGGTACACATTTTCACAGTCCACCAACCATTAATGTTCGCCATATCGGACAGAAATCCTAATTCGAAAATGAAAAGATGGCAGGCGTTCATAGAGGAATTTTTGCCAAATTTTTTTACAAAGCCGGTATGGAAAATGCCGTGGCGTTTGCTCTCTCACGACAATACATAAATCAAATAAGCGATGACAATACTGAAACAGCCCATAGCGAAATTTCGCTACTAATGCGATTACTTCTTTAAGATTTCCCGTTAATCAATTTAAGAATCAGTTCATCATATCAAGATCGGGCAAGTATTACGGTTGTAGGAAGGTACTATTTCAGCGATTTATTCGTCATACGGTAAACTATGACTCAGTGGAGAGATTGTTGGTACAAACGTTCTGCAGTGCGAACTTTCCTTATTAACAGAGTTTAAGGACAGCCTTATTCTATAATTTCCATCCACAAAATTTCTCCATACTAATAAATTGGTTATGGACGTGATACGTGAAGACGACCAGTGGGACATGATGACCACAGAACATAGATCGCTCTATGAAAATTTACAGCGAATTATAAATGAATACTACTTTCCAGGAATGAAAAAGATGTTGAAGGATATAATAACGAATTACAGGGTGTGCAGGGATAAAAAGTACCAAAGAAAACCTGTTGTTACAGGTACTGCAAGGACACATTTGCCGTCATAGCCAGGCGAGACTCTTCTTCATTACCGATAATCAGTTATTTCTTACATGTTTGAATAAGTTCTCTAAATTCGGTATTATCATGCCTCTGAACTCTAGATCATCAATGGATATCAAAACAGCCCTGCTTCAGATCTTAAATAGATTTACAAAGATAAAATTAATTGTTTCAGACAACGAAAAAGCTTTTAAGTCAAGTAAGATTGAAACCTTTTTGATGGACCACTTTAATATTCAACAATTTTCGGTTCCACCAATGCATAGCAAGTGCAATGGCTATGTGGAAAAATTTAATTCCACTCTACTGGAAATCGCACTTCGTGTTAAAGTTCAACAAAATTTGAGCGATACCGCTGAGTAAGTAACATTGCTTTTAGCCTTTAAATACAATAATACAATTCATTCTGTCACCGAGAGAAAGCCCGCCGATATAATCAACGACTTTGGAGACGATTCACTTGCTAAAGTAAAGGATCGACTACAAGTAGCATAGGATAAAAGCCTACTTCAAAGCGTCAAAAATGCAAAAAATAGAATATTTAATCCAGCGAAATAGTTTTTGTCAAAAGAAATATAAGGTTAGGTAATAAGTTTGAACGGGTTTTTGAACAGGGAGTTATCGAAAGTGATGTAGTTTTTCCCATTAAAGGGGAAAAAGTTCATAAGGACAATCTTAGACTAGCAGTATCTTATACCCTTTACTTTATAGTTCTTTTTTTCTTTTTTTTAGAATATTTATTGTCTGCTTACCATGGTATCAAATATTGGACTATTTAGACGCACATTTTATCGCCGTAACAGATGGAAACGTTGCTCTGTATAACAACTATGACTATATTGTACATCGATTAAATATTTTCGAGTTCGAACTGAATGTACTGGAGACCGAGGACGTTATAAGGAAATTTACGGAGTCAAGAGAAATTAGTTTAATAAAGGAACAAATGATGGAAATTGACAGACTATTAGAAATACTGCAAACACATAGACGTCATTGGATTTTTTGAGATCTGCTTTAAAACTTATTGCAGGAACTGCCGATCATAGTGATTTGTAGTTTATAACTGCGCGAGAAAAAGCACTAACCGAAAATAATAACAAACAGAACATTATAAACACGATCCTGCAAGATAGAATTACTGACCTGACGGACATACTTAACGCAGTTTTGGAAACCAAAACTAATAATATCATCAAAGAGGACGATCTGGTTGCATTTGAACTCATTGTCGAAAAGAATGGCGAAATCATATCGTTTCTCAGTGGCCTTGCACTCTCAATTGTTCTGTCCAAAGAAAATATTATTAATCCCATCATTTTTTGTGGCACTGATATGCACATACTCAAATTAAAAGAGATACCTATTAGCTTAGCTCATATCGTTTCTCAGTTTATTCGGTTGTTCACAATAATTCTGTAATATAGTTAGATTTGTCTTAAGCCTCTGCGTGTTGTGACTACACTTCTCCTGTAAGTGATTGTACGGATATGGGTACAGCGAAGATTTGTCGAGAAGCTAAACAAACGTGCCTCTCTCAATTGTTAAACAATAACATTGCCTCCTATTTAACGCAGTCCGCGGGCCACTTCCCACAGATTGAAAGAATATCGCATGACTCAATACTTCTAAACAACGTCGAAGAGAAAACAACGGCACCCTGATTGTGATGTTTGTAAATAACGTTACCATTAATGGTACGGTTTATGACAACAAAATGCGGCGGAGAATCGTGGAACCACATCCACCCAAAATATTGAATGTAACGAAGGCTAAACATGAGATAAAACTCACGTTGTCGTATTTGCACAAAATAAATTTGAAAAGCTATGAACTGATCTCGAAGGTGCAGGATAGTATTTTGGCACATAGAACAAGTATCGTAGCAACCATAATTATTGTGCCGATCCTTATGTGGTTGGTGCACTGCTTGCGTTGTGGTAAAAGAACTAGTCCTGCGGATATGGAAAGCATAATCAGGCAGATGAGGTCGAAACAGGGACTTTCGACATTTGAAGGGGGAGGAGTTAACAAGACTAAATAAACAACCACACTTATATTAATTTCGCAGTGTAAAATTATATGCAACGCAACAATACACCGTCTATTTACCTGTTGCGTAAGAAATTATTTAAAATGCTTAATACGAAATAAAATATTTATATTAATATTGCGGTATAAAATTACACGCAATGCATACATTGTATTGCATACTTACCTGTTGTGTAAGAATTTAGAATGCTTGCTATGAAATAAGACACTTAGTTTTTGTTATGAATTCATTTGTTGGTCAATACATTAATTTTCGCAAAAAGTGCAGACCGAATTCGGCACTCTTCTTTAATCAAAAATACGTAATTAGTAATTAAGCATTTTTGAATAAAACATTCTATATTGAATCTTAAAAACAAAAAGACGTTAAAAACTTAACTTATACAACCGAAAGACACAGAACGGAATCGAAACGCAGAGTACCAAATTTGTCAAACGGAGAAAAATTCGAATCGAAACTCAGAATATGGGTGATTAACTCTATGGCACAAAGAGGGATACAACCAGCGTTGTAAATTTTTAAATTTCAGAAGAGTTTAAGAATTTCTATATATTTGGATTCTATTTGTTTTTATTCCGTTTTAATAAAAGTTTGGTAAATCTAAGCTTTTTTTCATTTCCAGTCATCTTTAATAATAATACTGTTCAACACAAGATTTGTTTTCTTAATTTTTTTCTGTTATAGGGCATTTCTATGGCCATGGCGATAAGAAAAATACTGGGAGGTTGCTATCAGTTTTTTATTGTGAAATAAGCAGATTAATAACTTTGGAAAAAAACACAAAAAATAAAAACAAAATTTCTACTGAACACTATCTAATGATTTTTTATAATTTTTTTTTTTTAAATGACTAGATAGATGTCGTTGCAAACTCCGGCAGTAGTCTGCCATCAAATGTGATTACAACATTTTATTTTAAAATATTAATATAGCGCAGTTTCCACAAAGTCCGATATAGCTGTTTGATAATTTTCACATACATATTTGCAACATATTCATAACGAATCCATATCTAAAACATCCTGAAAATATTTTTTTGTGTCAAATAAAAAATTAATGCCTAATGTAAAAATAGTAAATGAGGGCAGTTAGCTATAACTCAAAAATAAAAGCTGTTAGAGAAAAACTGCTGCCATATTTGAAAATGCGCGTCAATTTGATACAGAAACAAACAAAATATCTCAGGAAACAGATAATTTTGTTTATTTTGTTAAGCAGTGTTATTCAAACATAACAATAACTAAATCGATATATATTTGTTTAATTAGCACCTGTTAAAATTAGGTGCATATATATTTGATATAAAAATGGAAGGTACTATCCAATGCCGGTTACTTTTTGTATGATTATTTGTATTGGCAATGAAGTCACTTAGACCAAATTCAAACAATTCCACTATTACTGTTCTTAAGATATGTTTCATATTGCTACTTAACGAATAAGCAGAGCAGTCGCTGAGTGACGTTCACCAATTTATACATTTCGAAAATGCTTTTTACACCGAGAAGAAAGATGCCAAGGGGTAAAATAGCCTGAAACTTAAAACAAGGCTGGAAGGCCTCAGGAACTCTGAAGAAACTTGTCTCTTAACGACATGCTGACAAGCGACGAGCAGAATTCAGTACTAGTATATACATATGTGCATATATATTTTACAAATAAATACTGCAAGCTTTTAAATTAGAAACCAAAATTTAAAAGTAGTTTTGTCTTTTTGTTAATCCTTTGATGGCTTCTATGTACTAAGGAACTTAATCATTCAATCTCCATACATTTCATCTAACAAGTCAATAAGCATTTTATTTCGTTTGTACAGTCTAAGCTTTTTTATTGCGTTTTTACTTTTTTGTATCAATTTTTATTACCATTTGAAATAATGACTAGTGCCACCAAAAAGCAAAAAAGCACTGAAATTAGAAAAGAAATTTCGCGTCAAAAAATTTAAAAAGCACTAGAAACAGTGTAAAAAGCACTGAGTTGACACCGCTGTATGCAACTGTATTTTTTTCGCTAAAAGAGTAGAGAAAATAAGATATGGCCACTGTATGGTATATCGATTTCTTGCGAAAAGTGATAATTAACAAATTTTGAACTGACACACTTTAGAGGAACCAGTGGGATTACGTATCGTCAATTTTTACACTTTCAAATTTTTTTACTAAGATCACATGTCGCACGAAAAAAATTATTAGAATTTTGTCTTAGGATAAAATAAGAATTTTAGTACGCAGAAAATCTTGCAAATCTGGGCCGGATGGCATTCCAGCGCTGGTCCTGAAGCAGTGCTCTTCGACGCTTGCGCCCCATTAGGTAATCTTTTCAGTGTGTCTTATCGTGCGGGTGTTTTTCCATCTTGCTGGAAGGTTGCCAATGTAAAGGTAGGGTAAGGGTAGTAGCTACCGCCCAATAGCAGTTTGTTCGGCACTTTCTAAAGTTAAGGAGAGTATAATCACCACCTTGTGAAATATTTAGAGTCCAACAATTTGCTGAGCGGTCGCCAATATGGTTTCCGTAACGGTCTTTCTACTGACGATCTCCTGGCGCTATCAGTACTGCCACACAAATAAACATAAAGTCGTTAGTCTTTCAATAAAAACATAAATTCCAATCCTAGAAACCCATGTTCAACACCAAACCATATTAGGTATTTCAGCAAAGGGTGACCAAAAAAAAAACATATACATAATTGGTGCGCCGCTGTGGTATGGTAGGTAAGACACCCACCTACCAACCTCAGTTCAATACCAGACCAGACCATCAGATAATTTTCAAGAGTGGTATCAAAAGAAAAACTTCTCTAACTAATGCATATGACGTTCGGAACCGTCGTTAAATTGTAGGTCCCTTTAAATGAGTGTAAAAATGGAATCTGGTGCAGCTCATTGATTGAGAGAAGTCCCCTTTGTCCCACTTGGGATGTCGTGGGAATTATGTATGTATGTGTATGTACATTAGGGTGCGTCCTATTTTTGAACTTGCGAAATTGTACCGTAGCTTGCCTTAGAAATGTTTTTTCCATCAAGAAACTATGTTTCGCAAAAAATTATCCTGATCACATATCGGGAAGGCGTGGCTCATCCGCCCTTAAGTTACGATAAAATGACAATGTACATATATTCAATTTTCAAATGTGTTTATTTCGAGTTAAACTAATGTAATATGCTTTACTTTTCCAAAATAATCATAATAATATAGGAATCCGAATTCATCAAATGGATCAGAGGCGGTCCAAAGGGGACGACTATTTATTTACCCGTCGCACTAAAAGATAAACTTTCATAATTGTTTAAAGAATTTTCGAAATATTGAGTTAGTTATTCGTTTTCTCGTAGATGTTGTCGCAACCTTTTTATTATTAATTTTACGGTATACATAGAAATAAATATATTGACACACAAAGGTACTAAGTCGAAGTCCAGCACATAGGTAAAAATTATAAATATAAACAATTTCTGGCAAAAAAAAAACCTGGTGAATATCATTCTATAACACAGAAACTAGTGTCAGTTTTAGGCAAATGTAAAATAAGCGAGTTCTTATAGCAACCGCTCAAGTTTTGAAACATGACGTTAGCGATTTAGTGACACAACCTTTATCCGCTGATGTCGTAAAAAGATTCGATATCAAAAAAATCAAGAAATTTGTGATATATTAAAAACAAACAAATATCAACATTAACCGTTCATTGGGATGGTAAAATTTTGCCATCATTATTGGGTAGAGAAAAAGTCGACCGCTTACCAGTAGTAATCTCATTTAATGGAAATAATCAGTTACTTGGGATTCCAGCAATTTCTACCGGCACGGATGGGGATGGGAACAGGCCACAGCTATTTCCAATTTGCTGAAAGAATGGGATGTAGAAGAAAAGGTGCAGGCTCTATGCTGCGATACAGCATCCAATTTAAAACATAGGCAGGGTGCATGCGTTCGTTTGGAGCAAATATTGGAAAAAAAACTTTTGTATTTCCCTTGCCGTCATCAAGAGCGTTTTTAATGATAAAATAAAAAAATCTTCTGGTCACGGTGTTCAAATATTTAACAAATTTAGAGAACAGTGGGCAGAAATAAAAAAGTCTTGAATCTGGAATGGAAGATATGCATGTAAAAACATACTAGGCGATATGAAAGATATAGCTCCCAGTACCTTAAAATAAAGGTAACCCCGGGACGATTAAAAAGAACTTCTCCAGCTGGCTTTAGTTTTCCTTGGACAGTCGGTTACAAAGTTTTTTTTTTCTCTATATTTTATTACAAAAAAAAATATTTAAACATTTTTCCTTCTATGCCTCAGCGTCATTTGACATTATTGAAGCAAGTTGGCATATTACATAATACTTATAAATAAACAAAATTAGTTCTGTAATTCGATAATATTGTACTTAAAAATCTATTAAGGCAAAATATAAAAAGAAACAAATTAAAGATTCTATTCAAATAAAACATATATATGTATGTTTTGTTTTAATTTAAAAGCATTTCTAAGTTATTCAGTAAACAAATTTTTAAACTTGATTTAAACGCTGAAATGACATTAATTTCATTCAAACTTTGCGGTAAATTATTATATTCCACACAACCAATGTAATCAATTCTTTGTTTTGTTGTTTCAAACCTGCGTCTCACTGTTCTTAAATTAGAACTATTTCTGTTACCAAAGGTTGTGTGATTATGCGTAAAAGTTATTGTATTATTATGACCAATGTTGTGTAGCGATCTAAATACAAAAATTAGTAATTGTTTTATATATAGTCCTCTTATCGGTAAAATGTTTTTGGCAATAACTTGGCATAAATGTAAGCTGGGGTGTTCTTTGTAGGGACTGTAGTTCTATACTGTTTTTCCACGCATATACTGAAACTAAGTAATTTAGATGACTTTGAATTAACGCCTGATAGAGTATGAGCTTAGTTTTTTTTTTATTTAACTTAAATTTAAACTTATACGGAAGCCCAATGACCGGAGATATATTGGACTTATTTTCCTGTATATGTAAGTTCCACGACAAATTGCTTTGCAAAGTGACACCTAAATATTTTATTGTGTAACTTTCTAAAATTTCTTGCCCGTCTACAATTACGCTAAAATTTTCCGCATTTCTATTTAATTGTGGTTTAAATCGTAAGACCTTTGTTTTTGATGAGTTAAGTACTAGTTTATTTAGTCTCATATATTATGAGATTAATGCAGCATCTCTTTTCATATAGGCTTTTAATACACTATCATATTTGTGGGGGTAAACAAGAGAAATATCGTCTTTTTCCAAAGTCCAAGATTGTTGATATCATTTATATACACTGCAAATAAAAGTGGGCCCAATACACTTCCTTGCGGTACACCGTGTTTAACATTTCCAAGAAAACTTTACTGCTATTAATTTCTACATATTGCCGTCGATTTGTCAAGTAACTTTCAAATAAATGCAGTTCACAACCTCCAACTCCATAGTACTGAAGATTTTCAAACAAGATCTTATGATCTACAATATCAAAGGCTTTTGAAAGATCATAAACTATACCAGCAACACCATTATAATCTTCACCCAATTCGCGGTATAAAATTTATTACATTAACAACAGCATTTTCAGTACCACTGCCCTTCCTAAAGTCATATTGGCTATTACGCAATAAATTATTATTTTCCAGGTAAGTGTAAAATTGTTGATGAATGATTTTTATGAATTTTATCTATTATTGGTAAAAGCGCAAAAGGTCTACGTATCTTCTTTGTTGGCATTTATAGTTTTTGGTATTGGAACAAATTTGGTTATTTTCAGAACATCCGGGTATTCCCATGTCAATATAACATTATTAAATATATTACTAAATGTGGAGTGATCTGATGATTAAGTTTAATGAATAAATTTGGCGATAAGCTATCATGGTCAGGGATTTATTATTGGAGAGGTTAACTATGGTATGTGAAATTTCTTCATTTGTTATTTTGGTTAAATTCAAAGTTTTATTACAGAATATAAGAGTTCGGAGATCATCATTACGAGTCCGTTGAAGAATGAATTTCTTTCTTCGTGATTCAGGAACTTACAGAAAATATTTATTTAAACGATCACATTTTATCTAATCATCAGTAATTAAATCATCATTTAAATTTTTTAAGTTTACGTGGGCTTTGACATTTCTACTAAGCCTTTCATTTAAGAACCTCCAAAACTTTTAAGGATCTTGCTGAAAATTTTATAGGTTATCATGATAATACTGATTCATCGATTCTCTGTAGGCAATTTTAATAACCTTACTTATTGTTTTTAACCTATTCCCAACATTAAGATCACTAGGGTATCGCCTTCTTAGTTTTAAGATTCTTCTCTTGAGTATTATTAAGTTCCATAAGTTTTCATTTATCCAAAGTATTATTTCCTTTTTCAGCAATTTTCTTTTTTTTTTCTTACAACTGACGTTGAATAAATGTTAGCACTTGATAAACATTTGATCAAATTGTAAGTATCAATTGATGGATTTCCAATAAGACGCTTAGAACTTTCATTTAAAAAATGTTATCTAAATTTTTTGTACTCGCAAGTCTTCTCAAAATTAACAAAATTACCATTTTGTATGTTATTTTTAATCTTACAAAAAATTATATTATGATCAGAAAACGCACATTCGATTGCATCAATATAAATAGACTTCGACAAATTTGTAAATACATTGTCAATTGAAGTTGCAGATGTAGGGCGTGTAATTAAAGTATGACAATTTATAAAATCATAACATTCAAGCAAGTTCAGTAATGTGTTCGAAACATTATTTAAAACATCAATATTAGAATCTCCAACACAAACACAATAGTGTCTGCCATAGAGCTCCATTATATTTTCAATAATTTTGTAAAAATAATTTACATCACATTTTTGAGGTCTATAAATGATATTATTTTAAGTGATTTTCCATTTACTATAAAGATTTCCAGTGTTAAGACAAAAAGTCACAAAACTATTTGCTTTCACACGTTTGTACACTGTATTGCAAGTTATTTCGAATGTAAACTAATGTTCCCACAAAACCATCCTCCCTACAACAGTGAACACAATTAAACCAAGGAATGTTATAAATTGGTGTTAATGTAGATTGGAACCAAGTTTCTGAATTGCAGTTACATTTGGCAAACGTGGAAAACTCGCAATTAATGTTTTAAATTGGCTAAATTTTTCTAACGAAGAAATGCTTCTAACATTTACAGAAAAAATATTAAAAAATTGACAATTTGCTTTTGTTAAATATTCTATAAAATCTTCAAATTGAACAAAATATTGATTATTTATCACTTATTTATTAAAAAGATAAATATAAACAGCTGAATAAATGAAATAATTAATATATTGTTACGAAAATGAAAACGCTAAAGACAAAATTCACCACGTCAGAGCTTATTATGAGCTTTTTAGTAAAAAAATGTATTGGCTTGTGTCAAAGCTTAATAACTTCTACAATTATCCGTACTAATTAAAAGTGCTGCCAATGCATGGATCGGTTACTTTTTGTTATTTTAGACCAATTTGAATTAACGTCGAAAAATCGAAGGTTCTAAACTAAGATGAAATACTATAAAAGCGGCTAATTGTGGCTGGTGAGTTAATTAGTTGTGAATTGACTGTCAACAAGTAAAGTCTGTATAAAGCGCAAATAAAAAGTGTGTTTTTTTTAAGCGATTTGGTGTATTAAAGTACAGTGGAATTAATAAAGAAAGAGACCGATTGTAAAACAACTAAAATAAATAGAGTTTTATTTTATTTTAACAAATAAAATAGAGTTTTATTTTATTTTAACGCAAAAGAAACGAACTCAGTGAGAGTGCTCAATCTATCAGGTCACGAAAAATTCATTTGTGAAAACTCCGAGGTAGACCAATGTGCTCCAGTAGAGGCGGTAATAAACAGCGAACAATTCCGGAACTTGCCAATATGTCAGTCAAAGACTAAAAGGTATTTGATGAAAATGTAGAGAAATGGGTAGCAGGTCTAGCAGCTTCAGGAAGAAATAAACCAAAAAAGCTGTTAAAGAAGTACGCCTGCGTATTCGCCACGAAAAATAAAAGTCAAGGTAGAACAGCTATAGTCAAAATTGAAATTAATACTGGCAAAGCGAGACCGATAAGACAGGCACCCAGAAGTATACCTCTGGCGAAGCGTAATGCGGTTAAGGAGCTGGTCAATGAAATGGAGAAGAGCGGTGTAATAGAACCATCATTTAGTCCTTGAAGCTCACCTGTAGTCTTAGTTAAAAAGAAAGATGGTAGTACAAGATTCTGAAGAAGGATAATGAGCTTATTAGGGACTAACACGCTTAAGCGGGAGGCAGTGTTACGAAAATGAAAATGCTAGACAAAATTCAACACGTCAGAGCTTATTATGAGCTTTTTAGCTAAAAAATGTAATGGCTTAATAACTTCAAAAATTATATGTACTAATTAAAAGTGCTGCCAATGCATGGATCGGTTACTTTTTGTTATTTTAGACCAGTTTGAATTAACGTCGAAAAATCGAAGATTTGTGTCCGTACTAGAACTTTCTAAACTAAGATGAAATACTATAAAAGCGGCGAATTGCGGCTGGTGAGTTAGTTGTGAATTGGCTGTCAAGAAGTAAAGTCTGTTTAAGACTCAAATTAAAAGTGTTTTTTTTAAAGCGAATTTGGTGTATTAAAGTACAATGGAAATTATAAAGAAAGAGACCGATTGTAAAACAACTGAAGTAAAATAGTTTTAAAATAATTTTATTTTATTTGAACGCAATAAAAACGAACTCAAACGTTTAAAAAAGGTTAAAACGTAACAATATGTAGGATTTCATCTGAAGGCAATTACTCTGAAGACAGACATACCAAACCAATGTCATCATCAGCATCAAGATCAGCTCCAATAACACCTGTACGATTAAAAGATCTCTGCCTGGGTTTCAAAGTAGCAGCTTTCGACAAAAATTGGTCCACAACGCCCTCACTTCTGATTGCCTTCGGCTTCGAAGTATCATTTTTTCGAACGAATACTCTTGCTCCACTTGTATAAACAAAATTATATCCAACTGATTTCAACGTTTTTGCATAATTAAATAACATCAACGTTTCTTTACTTAGATCGTTTTGGTTTTTTCCATCGCTCTAAGTTTAGCTTTTGACATCATGAGTTTATCTTTAGATTTTTGTTATTAAATTTTACAATCATTGTTTTCTTTCCATAAGCGTTTTCCACTTTGTTCTTAAAGAAAAAGGCATCATCAATATTTTCATCCTTTGCTTACATGATTCAAAAGTGTTTCCTTTGAAGTTAAGTCTTTTTCAGCAATGACACCATTAATAATACAGTCGTTTTTAACCCTTTGGTCATTCAATATCTTTATAGGTGTTTTTAGCACCGTAATTTTGTTTTTTAAAATCCGATTTTCTTTCTGTACCATTTTCAATTTTTTATTATTCTCATTAATAATTTGTCATATTGTTTAGACATAAATTTTATTGCTTCTGTTATTGAAGTCAGCTGGTCGAGTTTTTTCAGATTTGCTTTTATTTCTTTTAATTGTGTTATTGCTGTATCACTTATATCATTACACAGATGCCATTCTGACTGAGCTGACGTTTATCCAATTTCGTACAAGCAGAATGAAATATTCTAGAGCAATTATTAAATTGTATGTTTTCTTCTTTTTCTTCTATTATTTGTAATTTGCACTGGCCACAAATTACTTTTTATTAACAAAACTACGACGATTTTTTGATGCCATACTTTAAAACGATGATGCTGTCTTGTGTTTGTTTTACACAGTTTTTATATTTTTAATGTTCAAAAGCAGCTTTATATTATATTATTTTGTAAATTTAAATATCACTTGTTAGAGCTTAATTATTATTGATGTTTTCTTTCCCAATGCAAGGTGCCTTTCACCATGCGCGTTGGATGTCTAAGGCCATTTATATATTCAAAATATTTTTATTTAGAGAACATTTCATTCTAACTGATATCGTTAACGTTAGAGACATATGTATTTTTAGAGAAAATATATCTAAAAGCTTGAATAAAAGCGCCAATTGCTGCTGAAGCCCCTAAACAACATTAAAATTTATTAAAAATTTATATGTTTAAATCAAGGAACTTTACGGTGACTGCTTTAAAAATGCCCAATAAAACTGACATCAAAAAGTTTAACATTCCCCCTCCAGTTCATGTGTAAAAATATTGAGGATTTTGTTACAGAAAAGACTAAATTTCTTCAAAAAATTTTTTAAATAAAATATCCAGAAGAATGGCATACCGACAGTGGGTACAATGCAGGCTTGGATATTGTAAGTAACTTAAAAGTTGTTAATGACACTGCAGAAAGGGCAATGAAACTGATGGAAGAATTTAATCAAGTGCTGTCAGTGACGAGGAAGAAAAGCAAATAGTAATGTGAACAGTTGCAGTTTATAGAAAAAAATACCCTCATTCGTCCAAATCTACCCTAAACAATTAATACGGTAAATGTACGAATAAATAAGTATAAAATAAATATCTATAAGTATTTTTTTCCAAACTTATTTTTGAAAACGTATCAAATAAATAATATTTTTCTGTATTTGACACTGTTACGTTTTTACCTTTTTAAAAACGTGTATTTATGAGATCGTAGATTGTAGTTAAAAAAAAATAAATATTGTGTTTAGTTTTTAATTAAAATCCTTTGTTAACACAGTTTTGTGCACCACCGCTTGTAACCTTTTTATAAGCAATAAAAATTTTCTATTCTTAATTACTCCTGTTTTCAACTTTGTAAACACAACAATTACTCGACAGATCTTTCTACCTAAAGATCTTCCAACCCGATCGATGTTACAACTTAGGTTCGATCACAACCTTTTCAACCAGAGGTTATCCACATTTAACTCTCTTTCCTGAGTTAGCTCAACTAAACTGTTTTTTTTACTTCACTACTAGCTTCACGAGTTTACTCCTTATAAACTCTCTTTACATCAATAACACATTCACTACTTTTTATATGGCTGAGTAAACAACACATTGAAAGCTCTCGAACCTCTCGATATTTTAGGTAGATTCCATTTCTTTTAATTTCTTTCAGCTTTTAGTATATGTTGTTGCTTGTTTATTGTCTGTTACTTGATTTATTTGCTGTTAGTTTGTTGTTGTTGTTGCTGTGTTATTTTTATTTACTTTATCTCTACTAATGTTTGTTGTTGTCGATTCTGGCTATTTGTAAACATCATGTATAGTTGTTCTTGCAGCTTTTGTTTATTTATGTTAGCGAAGTAATAAACGCAGAGGTTCCCAATCTTATTTTCGTAACAATACGTATATCTAAAACAAATGTTAATAACAAAGATTGGATTCAATTATTAATAAAATCCTTTATTAGTGTATATTGAATTGAACTTTTTAATTTTTCGTAAAAATTTTCAAACTCGGGGATTAATAGTATTTATGCAGAATCATTTAGAAAATAATTGTGTGACAAGTTTTTAGGGACTTTGTTTTAAAACCCATTATACGGCATTGCGCTACAACGGCCTGTTTGAATTACGAAACACGTGGGTTCACACTTTTTTAACAAAAAGTGTAAGCAGAGATAACGCAACACATATCTCGTTATATGGCCTACATTTTCAGAACCTTTCTAGGACGTATAAACTGATATGAGTATAACTGTAAGCAAGTCACCAATGTACTTCTATTGAAGAAACATAAAATCGGCTTCAAAGTTGGAGGCCTTAAAAGACGAATAGTTTTTCTGAGACGGGATTTAGAAATTGGCTCAGAGGCGGGGAAAAGATGTAAGCAGTGATTTGGTAACTAATTATTTTGACAAATTTGCTAATTTATTTTCTTTTTTAAGCTTAAAAAACTAATCGAATTAATTCGTAGACGCAATACGAAAACTATACTAATTTTTGTTGTAAATAAACTACGAAAACCTTTAAATTAAAAAACCCACCCGGATTTTTTAAATATAATACCCAATAAAAGTCGGGTGGATTTAATTTGGTCCAGTCGTTCACACAATACGCTCGTAAGGACTTTGCAATAGGGAGATACTGAGGGCATACCTTCTTCCAACCATATCCTACCTATAAGCTGGTGCATGCACCTAACCAACTCTTCACCGCCGGCTATAAAAAATTCAGCGGGCAGGCCGTCTGGGCCAGCAGCTTCGTTATTTTTAAGTCGCCGTATCGCGCAACTAACTTCGCCTTGGCTGGGCAGCGGAATCTCCACACCGTCATCATCGATTGGAACCGTTTTTCCAACGGCGGAGTTGGTGGTCATCATCGCCACGCAATAGCGTAGAGAAGTGGTGCCTCCATAGCCTCAGTACGCCTTGTGGATCAGTAACCAGGTTACCGTTTTCGTCTCTACTGGAAGATGCTCCGGGCTTATAACCTTCAGTCAGACGCTTTACTCGGTTATAAAATTTTTGAGCATCACTCCTGCTACTAAACAGCTCGACTTCCTCACGCTCACGTCATTTATGCTCTCCTCTTCTTGCGTCTAATAAGGCGCCTCTTCTCTTCTCTTTGCTCGCTAGCTCTCAACAATGGTTCGCGTAGTAGCAGCATTGAGTGTTCTCCAGTATGCGGCGTTTTTCGCTGCTGTGGCTTCGCGATACTCCTGATCGTAACCAATGACTATTTCGGCAGTGGTACGCAAGGAGTGGGAGATGTTGGCCCAAAGTCTACCAATGTCATCGAGAGTGGAAGGGGGGCGATGGAGCCTATCTGAGAGTTGAGCGGAGAACATCTCTGTCGTCTCTTGTGAATTCAGCTTTTTGACATCAAGCTTTCCCTGTGTACTAGAGCGCGCTGTCATCGCTGGACTAATGCGCTGTCGTACCTTGGCTACAACAAGGTAATGGTCCAAGTCGATATTCGAACCTTTGAATGTGCGTACATCTAGTATGTAGAGATATGCCTTCCGTCAATCAATCACAATGTGATCGATATGGATCCGTGGACAGCCAAGTAACTTTGTGGATATCGAGATGCTAGAACCAAACTATCATGTTTCGCGCCGCGGCGAAATAGATCAGAATAAATAGATCAAAATAGATCAAATATTCAGACCGTTTGGAGTGGCAGTTGCGTGAAGAGTGAACTGTCCGATTGTGGGACCAAAGATACCTTCTCGCCCGATCTTTGGATTAAAATCCCAGAGGACGATCTTGATGTCGCGTACCGGGCTTCTATTATACGTGTCCTCAAGTTTTGCATAAAAAGCATCTGATCGTATCGTCCTTGTGAAATTTCGCCTTGATGCAGATGGTGGCCAGTCTTTCGTCAATAGCTGTAAAACCTGCGACAAGACGGCAGAGTCGTTTTCTAATCAGAAACACGCACCCGAATTCGCGCATCTGCGCATAGCAGCTGTGTCCTATTAATCGTATTTCCCGGATAACGATGATGTCAGTTCTACACTGTTTATGAAAATTCGCCTGTTGGCCACTAGCACCTTCCCTATGAAGGGTCCGCACATTCCACGTTTGCCGTGGTCGTCAACTATGGGCGGATAATTTTCAGATTTTGCTTTGGCTTGCATTAGATAAAGTTTTTATGTCGTGGGTTCCAAGCTCTATGCACAACCCATATGTTTAGAGTCAAGGGGATATGATATCGCTGCTCACATTGGTTACAGTGGATAAGGATCGTTCTGGCGAGCACCATGTTGACCGCATTCAGATACTTTACTGTAGGCGCTCAATCTTTTATCTTTGCTCCTGTTAAAGATATCTTAATATAATTTGGCCCGTTGATTTAGTGCATATACTAAATTCTGCAGAAAATACTAATTAATATTTACACTTATACAAAGTAAATATTAATTTTTGTATATCTTGAGAAAATTGTTGGACTGAAGTTTCCTGAATTTGGTTTAAATAACTTGGTAGTTAATACGTATAATATCTGTAAAAAATATTGATTTTTGTACGTCTTAAAAAAGGTATGAGTAGACGTTTCTGAATTTGGTCTAAGTGACTTCGTAGTTAGTTCATATAATCAGTCAAGTGGGCATGGTACCTCCCATATAAAATAAATATTGATTTATGTACTTTTTTTTACTAATTTACGTATATCTTAACTTAAAAAAAGTTTCTGAAGTTGATCTAAGTGACTTGGCAGTCAATACTGAGGTTTAATTTTAATGTAGGCGGTACTAGTAACTATTAATTTTTATGTATATATCTTGAGAAAGTAATAGAAAGTTTTAAAATTTATTTTATCAACTTCTTGGCATCGTCCGTTAATAATAGGACGAAATTGGATAAGTAGACGTGGAAGCTACCATTCCTATTAAATATGGAATTTTTCATGTGTGGAGAACGGTAGCAATTAGAACTTCGTTATCTATCCTTACCAGGCAAAAAATTAGAAAGACTGGATTATCGGTTATTGAACAAAGCACACCGTTATGTGTGCATGACTTTAAACTTTTCTTATAAGAAATGCATTTTAAAGGTATACAGCACAAAAATTCGCAGCAACGCGGGAAGGGTTAATCTAGTTATGTATAAAATATGTTTACTGTATAAAATATGTTTCACTCTTTGAAGTGAATTTTCACGCTTTTTTAACTTTTTGTTGTTTTTGTATATTAATTAATCGAAATAATGCTTTTGCCAATTAGATTTGCTTTTTATTAGATATCAATAATTTTGTAAAAAATATAGCCTGTATCACTTTGACTGTGAGCCACTGTTGAGTACGAATATTGTTAAATAGTTGTGGTGTAAAGAACTTATGTCCCAAAATAACGGTTTAAATCTTTCTTTCTTTAACTCTTAGTAAAGTTTATTTTACACTTGCTAAACCCTTTTGTGCTATAAAATATTTAAAATAAAATTTTGGCAATTTCTGTTCCCTTGAAAGCTATTGTGAACTTTAAAATGTTATTAATAAGTTAAAATAACATAAAATACAGAAAAATTCATAGCAGGTATTATATGCTATAATTATCTCTTTTACTCCTTGCTATTACTAGGAACCCTTTTACAAACTAGCAACTGATTAACAGACAAGAAGTTTGTTGGCAAGGGGTTGAAGAGGTAGAGTGTGTAGTACACGACTATCTGTACTGGACATTTTTCGTTTCTCTTTTCTACTTTTTATCAATTTTCTTCCTTCTGCTGCTTCACATTATTTTTCACATTTCATTGTGACTTTAATACAGCGACACTCACCCATATCGTTCAGATTACGAAGTTTTTGGGCAGTTTTTTTATTCCCTTCGTGAATATTACAACCAGGGTTGATTAAAAAAAAATCCTACCAAAAATTTTCTTGAAATGTACCAAACTCAACTATACCGCTAACCTTTATTACATAGTCTTTCAAATTATATACCACACTGTATTTTTGGATATTGCTTTTTTAATTCCTTAAAAAATATTTTTGTTTTATTTTATTATCAAAAGTTTATGTACAACAAAAAATAGGTGTGTGCGCCACAATTTTAATTCAGTCGCTTGCTTATTGCCAAAGAAGACTGTATCGCATGTTTATATGTTTTTTTAATTTGACGTGATTTAGAAGAGAGCTAAAATTTTGCTTATTACACAGAAGTTTGATAACAAGCTACATAGATTTATGCATGTTTATTTATACTTTGTATGAATATACTTATATTTCTTTACAGGGCTTTGAAAGAAATTATTTACTAAGTATTTGGGATGTTGAGTTGGAAACACTTTCTTTATTTTCTATCAATACATTTAATGAAACTGAAAGCCTTGTATGTAAACAAGCAATAAAAAATTTGTTTGCATCTTGGCTTAAGCGACATTATGACAGAATACATCCTGAATTGCTTTGTGTTTCTGGAAATGATAGAAACCAATTAGTAAAAAAAAAACTTAAAGAAAATTTTCGACCCAAAAATCTTTATGTTCAAAGTAGACATGCGAGTAGTTCTTTAGATTGCACCACTGATAATGAAATGAAGGCTATATATATTATTAGTTTAGCTTTAGCAAAAAATTGTCGCCCTTTTGAAGATGGAAATTTTTTTAAAGAATTATGCTTATCCATATGCATTTATTTGGAGAAGTAGGGACAAAAATGAGGAATGTTATAAATGAAATGCTGGTGAAACAGTAGCACGCTGGACGGATGATATAGGGCTATTTATGAAATGGGAAACGACAAAACGTATAAACAATGCTAAATACTTGTCCGTGTGTTTTGATGAAAGTGTAAACATATCCGATACTAGTCAAATGATTACTTGCTTAAGAATGGTTGATAATTTTTTTTAACTAATTTGAGGAAATATCAAGAGTCGAGTTCTTTTATGGAAATGTCACTGGCGCAGCTATTTATCAGAGTTTGACAAATTATTAAAATTATATTATTAAAATTTTTTTTATATTTTATAATGCAAAAAAGTCTTAAAAAACAATAAATCGGAAAACTTAATTTTTCTTTCAGTGTGGTTCTCTCATTTTAAGTGTGGCTCTCTTTTTGAGCGTCACTGCTTTAATACTGTTGCATATGAACGAAAGAGAAAGAAGTAGTAAAAATGAAAAACTTATGTCCGGCAATTAATTTCTTGTTTGTAAAAGGTTTAGGCAACTTCAAAAGTGAATGCGAAAAATTACTTTTCGTCAATTGTTGTGTTGTAAAAGTAATCTAATTTAAATTTGCAAAATTAATAGTTGCAAATTTATGTGTTAATTTTGAAGATTGTATAAATTGCTAAAAGAAAATCTTGCAAATTTTTAATTCTTAAAAATCGTTAAAATTAGGGCACAAAGCTTCAAAATGCTATTTTTAGGCAAAAAATTGTCAAAATGACGATAAATTGTCAAATCTGGCAGCACTGGGCGCTAGATATTTCCAAGGCGAATTGAATTATGGAATTTTGTCAAAATGGTGAGTGGTGAATGGATGGATGGATGCGGGTGTGTGTCTTTGGTGGTTGGTTTGTATTTTCGATAAATTTTGTTAGAATTTGGTGAATTTGAGTGTAGTGGTGGTGTTGTTGGTGGTGTTAATGTTGGAATTTGGTAGAAAATTGGAATTTTAGTGTGTGTGTGTGTACGTGTGTGTTTGTAATGGTTGTCGTTTGGTAGGGATAGATTTGTGTGTGTTTTAGTGTGTGTTTGTGTGTGTTAATGATGGAATTCGGTAGCAAAATGGTAATTTGAGTATGTCAATCTAGGAATTTCATAGGAAATAGGATATTTTATTGTGAAAGTTTAGTGAATTTAATTGAATTTTGTATTTTATATTAGAAAATTGATATTAACGAACAACTAATATAATGTTCTTTTTTTTTGTCCGATTTTTGGATGCCAAGTGTTCATAGTCATTTTTTTTTTGCACACAATCTATCCATAAATGTATAGAAATGGTATGTTTTTGTTTCAACATTTTTTTCAGGTACATATATTTCGTAAATTTACCCAAGATACACATCAAATTGCACAATTTTTTAATATAGATAGCTCTCTGGCACGAGGCTCTCGTATCCAAACTTATTGATTTAGTGTCGGTAACAGCGTTGCCGTTGTGACACTAAAGTATCACTTTTGACATTTTTCATGCCAATGACACTTGTTATGACCCTTTTTTTAATTTATCCCTTTTTGACCATTTTTGAAAATGAGTAAAGTTCCAAAATTTCTCACGAATATTCTCAGTACATTTAGCTTTTATATATATATGTATTTTGTATACATAAAATGCATGAGTTTTGTAAACATATATATAAAAATTGCATTCGATATTATTATTACAACTGACTTTTATGCAACTGTCATATTCTACGCATACCTATTTTTTTCATATAAAGTTTGACAACTATGTAAAATGAACTGATGATAAACTGCGATTATGCCCTAATTTATGTATGTGTTTCGGCTTAAGTTTTGACAGCGAGAAGCTTTTATATATTTTTTTAGTAGATTTCCATTTAATTTTGTAGTTTCGCGTGCCATACATGTATGTGTTTCGGCTTAAGTTTTGACAGCGAGAAGCTTTTATATATTTTTTTAGTAGATTTCCATTTAATTTTGTAGTTTCGCGTGCCATACATACACACGTATGTTCATATTTGCAACAAAATAAATGTGAAGTATGTATTACATTCCCAAATATCTAATTATAATAACTTATGTATAAAAATATATTTGCTTGTTTGTGGTTAAATCAAAAAGAATAGATGAGCAGCTGGCTTCATTAAGCAATATGGAAAACCATAAGAAAACTGCCTAACATATATAATCTCGGGTATTAAAATTTTGCGTTGAAGAATTTTGGAGTAAAGTTGTTTTGAGCGATGAAATTATGAGTATTATGTTTAAGTGTGACGAAAACATAAAGTTAAATACACTAGAAGTTCCGCCATCAAACCTTACTTGACGGCTTCATTCTACTTATTAGCCACCTGATAGAAGTCCCACAGACAATTTATTTGATATGTTGGATAACCTAGTACAAAAAAAAATGCAATTAAAAACAAACAAGGCTGTATGACTGCTCTGCCTAAAGGATATCACAATAATTCAAGTGAAACTATGATAAAAACTTGTATTTGTAATTTAATGATTAAATATGGCTCTATAAAATATAAATTAACAATAAAACAATTTTTAAATTTTTTTTAGGGATAATAAGTTACCTAATATTGCAGAGCATGTATACTTTTCTATGTGCAGAAAATTGAATTTATTAATTTTCTTTAAGCTTAAAGGATATGTTATGCAAGAGCTCATATACTTTTGTTTTATTTCTCGCGTATTTTACATTATATCGTTTTTGGAAGTCCAAACCTTATGATTCTATGTAAAATCCAGTTTTCGAGGTGATATGTATATGCAAATTGATATGAATTTGTTTGCCTTCTAGTAATGCTTTCGCTAAAAGAATTTTTCAAAACTATCACTGATTAAAATTAAACTTACAAACAAACTTAAAATAATAAACTTTTGGATCAATGTTTTCCTCTCTCAATTTGCTCGAATAGGGGTTGGAAAAATGGACTCCAGGTAAAGAATTAATTTAAAAAAATATAGAAAAAGTATTTCTAAAAACATAATGATAAACATTATTAAGAGTTTTTGTAAAAGTAACTTCTTTTTGATAATATGACTAATATTTGAATGTATCCGTCAATTGTTTTTTAAATAGTATAATTACTTTTATTTTAGTTTAGTGTGTTTAATTAACTTTTAAGATTTTTTTTTTTTAAATTGAAATAAATTTTATTTCTTTTTACAAAAAACTTGACCCTATTTTAGTACAAAATACCCTTTTTTGACCCTTTTTTCTCAATTACCCTTTTTATGACCCTTTTTCGAAATTTTCAACCGCAACACTGGGCGGTAGTTACTTCTCTCGATTCATATCGAGCTCTCTCAGAAATCTCACTATAACAGTGGTTATAGATGGGATTCCATCCGACGAGTTTAGAATAACTTCATGGGTACCGCAGGGCTCTGTTCTTTCCCTAACTCTATTTCTAATATCTCTTAACGACTTTCTTTTTCTCACTTCCAATTCTATCTACTCTTTTACAGATGAAAACAACATTGAGTTGGTCGCGCGAACAATGTCGACTTTAATGCACGCAAGACCCAATGTTGTTTTCTGACACATAGACGTGGTGGTTTGTTGTCATCTGTATCTATGGGTAATGTAGATATTGAGGAATCAGATGCTCTTGATGTTCTGGGTATGATAGTTCACTGTGACGTTCGTTGGAACGATCACATATTTCGAGTGTCGAGAGAAGCATTCAAGTGCCTCGGTTTTTTAAGACGGTGAAAAAATTACTTCACTCCATCTAATCTCCTTAATATTTACAAAACCTATATCCGACCTAAATTGGAATACAACTCTCATGTATGGGCTGGTGCTTCAAAGTCTATTTTGGAGTTTCTCGACCGCGTACACGAGAGGGCGAAGTTTCTTATTAATGACAGTAGGGTAGCCAACTCTATCGATTCATTACAGCATCGTCGCAATATAGCGTGATTTTCATTGTTCCATCGGTACTATAACTTAATGTGTTCTGACGAAATTAAGGAACTAATTCCTGGTAATCATATATTCTTACGTAGTACTCGTAGAGCTCATCACTTTGTAGTTGATTGTTCAGTGAATCACACAACGCATTATAGGGATAATTCGTTCTTTGGTCGCATTGTTCATTTGTGAAACGATCTACCTGCGAATGTCTTCTCTGCCACTTACGACATGACCAAATTTAAATCGAACGTCCATAAACACTACTCCCTCTATCCTCCTTTCCACAATTATTTTCCTAGTACGAGCATGAGTAGGGGTTATTTCCTGAGTGCTGGTCTCAAGCGAAAAAAAGATTAGCCATATTGCTTAGAATGTGCAAAGAGATTCATTTAAAATATCTAGGCTTACAAAAGAAATCACCATCATAATAGGTTCAAATCAATTTAAAGACTTTATTCTTGATAAATAAATAGTTACCGTTCTGTAGACAACATATTGATCTATTGTTAAATGAAAAGCAATTTTATAATCAAAATGTTTTTTTTTTTTTCAGAGTTCAGCTGATATTGACTTATGCTTTAATGAACTTTTAACTTCAACCTTATCTTACAAGTCTTCATCAGAACATATGGCAGCTAAAGCGCTAACAGAATTAAGTTCATTTTCAAGAAAAAATTTTTTTCTGAGAGGAAAATTAAAAAAAAATAAAACACCACTTATATTTCAAAACAGCCCCGAACTAGACTCCGATTGTGACTTAAAAAAAAAGAAGTCACCATCTAGTACAATAGATTTAAATTTAAGTAAATGTGATAAAAGTTCTGAAAAAACGCGAAGTTTCCAGCAACAATTGGAAACTGCTGCTGTTCTTATGGACATAAGTAAAAAGGTAATAATATCTCCACCGTGTTCGAATCCTCAATCTCCGAGTATATGTCCATCCGTAGAATCTACCATTTTGAGTTCTGTGATACAAAAAAATTGTTTACCAAGCGATAATTATAACTCTGGAATGAATTTAACTATAAAAAGCCCAACTCGTGATTTACGAAATTTCGTAAATCTTGATTTCCAGGATAAATCATTATATGCTCAAAACGCTTATTTGGAAACACAAATATCCGATGTAAAAAAAAATGAGAACAATACAAAAATTTTGAATACAGATGGAAATTATATATTACCCTCCAATTCTCGTGGCTTATTAAACACTAAGAGATTGAACTTAGAACCAGATCGTAAAACTCCTGATAGTATTACTTCGGATGAACATGGTACTGATGCAGCAACTACACAGCTGTGGCAAGCTTTGGCGCGATCAGCAGGTATAATATATATATATATATATATATATATTACAAAACAATATTATGACGCTGTCAACGAAAAACACGTGAAAGATTGAAGTTTTAATGAATTTTGATGAACAATTTAATAATTTTTTGAAAATAATTTATATATATATATATATATATATATATTATTTTCAAAAAATAATTTATATATATATATATATATATATATATATATATTATTTTCAAAAAATTATTAAATTGTTCATTAAAATTCATTAAAACTTCAATCTTTCACGTGTTTTTAGTTGACAGCGTTATAATATTGTTTTGTAGTAGAAATTGTTTAAATGAGCCTTTCAAATATTATTATGTCTAGAGTGTAAGCTGACATTCTAAACAGTCGTAATATGTATATAGTGTATAGATAAAATAACTATAAACTGAGATAAGTGTTAATGTCAATAAAAATTAAAAGTTGGAAAATTTGAGACGGTACTCGCTGGTATTTCTATTTGAATATAACTAATGTCTAATTTTACGCCTTTACGACTACGTCTTCCATAACTTCGTAGCCTTAAAGTGTGAAATATTATTTTAATGATAGTACTGTTTTTCGAACCTTTTTGCCTTAATTATTTGTATAATAATATATTTGTATATATTCTGAAATATCCCATTTTTAATAATCATATTGCTTTTGGACATACCATTTTTTATTTTTCGAACATTTTCATTTTAATTTTTTATAAGTCGTTCTATTAGACGTACGACCTCGCCTTCCCCAAACGACTGGGCCTGATTTTTTTGACGGTTGGCTATTTTTTATCCAATAATTTCGAGGCACAAAGTTTCAAATACGAATTTATTTAGGTCTTGTCCAAGTTGAGTTTAGGAATTGGGACAATGGTACTTACTTGTCTTATAAAAATATGGAATGTAATTAGATAGAATTTGGTTATAAAGCTGAGTAGGTCTTAGTGTTGTATTTTCGATATTCTGTTATGCCGGGAGTATTTCCCCTCAACTTTACGAAAGCTCCGATAAGGTAATCTCATCCTCTATTACAATAGCCTCATTGGAGAGGCTGTAAGTAACAGTTTTGTCGAAAGAAGCGTATTTATTCCATATAAACTCGTTTGGGAAATTGTGATCGTGTGAATCCGATGACCAATTTTGAGCAAATTCTTCAGCTATAGTGCGTTCGTCAGATATTAATTGATCTAGGTCGGAAATTGACTGAATCGCGTAAATAGATTGTGGTAGGTGGGTTCCGCAGAACGTTTTAATATTTGACCATATCCTATTAGTTGGGGTTTTCGGATTAATTTCTGGAGTAAAGTTAGAAATTGATGATTTTTTGGCAATCTTCAATTGTCATTCAAATTTGGCAACAGCCCTCTTATAGTTTATAATGCTGGCAGTACTAATATTCCGTTTAAGTATGTGCCATAATCTATTTTTTTCCTTTTTTAGTTTATTAAGGTGAACGTTCCAACATGGAACACGTTTTGTAATCGGACGCTTTACGATCCAGTTCTTAGTACGAATATCGCCGACGCGAACATGGCCGTCGGAACCGGAACAAATTTTCTCGACAATACCTAAATTCCATGCCGTCGCGGGTAGTTGTTCATTTCTAATACGACCAAATCATTGAGTTCAACACCCATCTGTGGATGTTGCCACTTGTAGCGTCTATGTAAGAAAGACAAATATTCTTCTTTCCATCGTTTGCAAAAATGGTGGACTAAAGCTTGAATTTTGTGATACCGATTGATAATATTTACTGGATAATCCATCATCGATGGTTCTGGCGGTGCCAGAATAGTTGATCCGATTAAAAAGTGACCTGGTGTCAATGCGACAGGTTCACTAGGATTGTCCGACATTGGACACAAGAGACGAGAATTAAGGCAAGATTTAATTCTTGCTAAAACAGTCGATAAGTCTTCGAATGCATATCGACAAGATTGAGCTTTCTTTCAAGAAGGAAGCTTAAAGCTCAAAACACCAGCTTCCCACAAACCTCCCATATGGGGAGCGCCGACTGGTATAAATTACCAATTCAAATTAGTATAACCAAGGCTAGGGCACATCCTAGCCTAGCATTTCTTCAAAAAGGTGGTAAAATCACTATTGATTTAATTCGACACACCTAAAAAATTTGTACCATTATCGGAGAAATAGGTGTGAGGACAACCTCTTCAGGAAATAAAGCGATTAAAAGCAGCCAAAAATACATCAGTCGACAAATCCGACGCAGTTTCGAAATGAATCGCCTTAGTAGCAAAACAAAGAAATATACAAACATATTCTTTAGTGATCTGACAAGAAGCTTTTAACGTCGAAAGTGGCAGCAAAGTCAACCCCAGTATTAGCAAATGGGCGATCCAAAGTAGTAGAAGTGCAGCCATTATATGACAGCATGTTCGTTCGTTCGTTTGCAATACTCAAATCTATAAATGCGCAACATTATTGCCATCATGTATGGAAATCAGATGCACGTTAGATATCGTTCAGCGTATGATAGTGAAGATGGCTTTCCAAATCGACCATTCAATCTCATAAGTCCTTGGTCATGCAAAAATGGATTAAATGGAAGCGACTAAAGAGCTCTTCGCAGGTAAAGGAATCTTACTCTATAGGCATTTATATTCCTCAGCGAAATAAGTTTTTGCGCAACAATAGACAAGCACAATTTCACTATTTTAATTTCAGATGAAGTGATGATAGTTGAATCAAATCTACATAGATTTCTATATTTCGAATTTATAGCGAAGTAAAATCTAAAAACGTATGCAGTAACCCGAAGGGCTCTGACCAACGACGGAAATCTCTATAAAATATCCTCAAATTGACGGAAGAAAGGGACATGAACTTTAACCTTCCTGATCTCGGTATCAGTATTTAAAGACCCAAGATCCTCTAAATTCCAAAGAATCTTATGCTGATGTAGCCACTGTGCACAGTGTCACCAAAGTTCACTCACAGCCAATTCTAGTGGAGTAATGCCTCTACTACCCAAATCAGCTGGATTATCCTCCCACCTTACATGGTGCCAATTATGACAACCTGTATTCTGATGGATGAGACGAATCCTATTCATAACGAAGTTAGTCCACTTGTAGGGAGCTTCATACAACCAAACCAACACAATAGTAGAATCGGTCCAGCAATAAATACGCTCAATAGGAATATCCATCTCCCCAAGAAAATTCCGTAAAAGCTCTGATGCTAGTACAACATCACACAATTCAAGACAAGGGAGAGATACAGATTTAATAGGGGACACTCTCTTGTTTTTGAAGACAACAAATGAATAAAAATCGTACCATAGCGGATCCAAATCGAATATATACCACCCCCGATAAGCTTCTTCTAATGCATCAAAAAAAAACTTGCAGTTCGGCAGCAGATTCCATAGAAAAATTCACCCATCTCACCAAAACTTATCTTTTCGTGTAACTCGACTTCATTTCAATTACCTTTAAAAAATAATCTAATTGCGCATTCCACAAAATCCGTAAAATTTTAGAGATGCTAGACTCCTCGAATGATAAAAGTTTCTAATTAACTAAATGTGCCGTATGCAAACATGTTAGTACTGACCGCTCATTCGAAGTCCTTTTTCTAAGCTCAAAGCCAGCCAAAGTCAAGGCCGTTACTAATTGAACCCTAGCAATCAAGGCAGTAGATACAACATGTGCTTCCGTCAAAACGTCGTAAGCGTTCATGCCCTTTGGCAAAATGTCGAATGCCAAAGTAAAGTCTTCTGGGAATCGTCAGCTAATTGAAGTAATATCCTAATAACTAGATAAGGAGCACAATAAACACCGAAAGTCACAGTCTGTAGCTCGTATTCGGTCTGACTATTAGGGGAGCTTCTATAAAGAATTCGCTGAAACGGAGGATGAACCTTGATCTGGCATTACATTTGTGTGATATCACAATTAAAAACACACCTAAACAATCGCCAACGAAAAATCAAAATTACTAAATCGGCCTGCAAAGTTGTGTCCTACAAATAAACATTTATTGAAGGAAGTACCATTCGAAGTCTTATTCGACGCATTGAAGACCACCATAAGTTTTGTGGTCTTCTTAACAAGCTTAACAGGATGGTGCGGTAAATAACACGAATAAGTGATCGGTTTGTCTGAAGGACCTATAAGTTTCATATGACTTAAGCTCAAATAATTCCTCACAACATCATCATACATACCCATTCAATTCAATTCAGATTCAATTCTAAAAAAATTGCCTTAAAGCACTAGTCCTCGATATTGATATATCGATATTGATAGATCGAGAGAAGTCGGGTTTAAAAGGGAGCGATACGATGTATCCTGTACTGGAATCAGACTGTGTCGTAGACTTATAGTTCTGCTCACAATTTCGATACTCAGGAGATAAATTCCACCTCTTGTTGCCTCAAGCCCCCAGAATTTGAGCAGATTTCTATTTAAATTATCTTCCTCGGAGACAGTAACGGCTTTGGTAAAAACATTTACTGTACAATTCCTAACCGGTCCTGTTAGGATCAATCCAAAAATAGTTACTTGAGCCAATAAGGGACCAAAAATATTTCTCTTAAGTCAACCCTAGATAATATTTGAATACAGATCAGCGCCCAATAAAATATCAACAGGGCCACTCTTATAATAGTTCGGATCCCAAGTTCAAGGTCGGGAATTCTAACAGGTAAAACAAACGGAGGCAGATTACCAAAAATAGAAAGTAATACAAAAGCAGATGTCCTCAAATTATTACTATCATCATCTGAGAACCTATTCGATGTGTACAAACTTTTATAGACAAAACAAGCATTACTATCATCGCCGGAAATCTTAATACTCCGATATAAAGAAAGCTTCTGTAGCGGGATTAATCAAGGTCCACGCCCACGCCCACGGGTACGTGATACCCGGGCATAAAATCTAAACTATGGATGTCCCTAGTTACAAGAAGCAATCTCTCGCAGGATGAAAAACTTGACGATTAACATATGAAATAGAAGTCCTAGACGCAGAGGGTCCCGAATTATCAAAATTTGTAGAATAAGCCACTTGTCTCGTTGACACATTCCTATCCTGAGTGGTCGTATTGGCCTTCCGATAAAGTAAAGTATGATGTCTTTTATTGCAGATTGAACAACTATGACTACTGCGAAAATCCCTCACTTCGTGTTGCCTTGATCATTAATGCAGCAATGATGGCATAATCTTAATACATGACTTTGGTCCGGACACAAAATGCACGTAGATACCGACGTAGTATTCTAAACATGTGTCCGTACCCCGCTATCTCTATCCTCTTTTCAGACATTTGACCCCTTATATTTGAATTCTTTCCTTGAGATAGCAATCCAAATCTATCCATAGGAGCAACGATGTTTTATCCTTAACGCCTTGTTCCCAGATAGACACCGTCTGCTCTGGTAAGCGCTGGATACAAATAAAAACAATAATAGGATCCAAATTCGATGTTAAGATCTTATAAATAGACCTCGAGGCCTAAAATTCATTGATTCCACGTTGTAGAATCTTTAGACCCGCGCTTGTCATCTTAGTAAGCGTAGCTAATCCAAATAAATTTTTAAGTTGGTTGTTAACCAACATTCGTGGATTCTTGTAAGTATCCCTTAAAACATCCCAAGAGATGTCAAAACTATCGTTGGTCAAAGGGAATTTCTTCCTTGCTGAATTACACTACCTTTCAAACATTACTAAGACGACTATTATTCACATATAATGCGGTAAATAAATTCCTAAATGTAGGCCATGATAAATAGTCACCATCAAAATATCTGCGTTACAGGTGGGCAACGACAAGTTATGGCAATAATTTTCATTTACTTGTAGCCCCGTCTCAGCAATTGGTTGCACCTTCGTCTTTAAGTCCTCCATTTTCCTTTTGATCCTCACTGAGCATAGTGCGTATGTGTACATAGTCGAAGTATATTTCGACTCTGCCACTTCGATGTCCTCTGGTTTTGCCTTACCAGATTTTCCAATATATTCTAGGCAATCCTCATAAGCCCTTCCTACTCTAATCCAAAGCTGCTCCAATTCCCCCCCATCGAAAATTTCAAGTACAAATAACTTTGCACTATCCGCATCTGAAGTGCGTAAAAATTTTTCTAATGACGTTGAAGGCATTCTGCCAAACTCAAAAAATAATGTTCAACATCAATAAAAATTAAACACAAAGCCGAAAAAAAAAATTATATTAATAAATTTTAAGCCAAACAAACCGACTGTAGGGTGACTCACACGAATAAGAAGAACTGGTAAATAAATGTATGTATGTATATGTGGGCAGTATATTAAAGGTAAAGATCAGAAAAGTCCTTGTGAAGAGCTTGAAATTTATCTCTCCAGGGAAATCCCTCTCGAAGTGACCAAATGTTTGGCGTATATCCAAATAAAATAGGTTTTCCAAAAATGAGAAATAAAAAGACAATTAGTATTTTAATTATAATAAAATTGAGAATAAATCTCTTTATTTAAAAAATTTTACCTTACAAACGATTATATATAAAATGTAAAGATGTATATATTTTCACTGCAATGGTTGAAGAAATAATAGTAAGCATAACCGAATTGAATACGGTTAAAGATTATAAGCCAAAAACAATACTTAACTCACTATTTCCATCAAGGATGAAAATATAAGGTAATGAAATACACTTAGGTAAAATAAATTTGAGTTGTACTTAAACAATATACGTTTTTTAGTCCAAAGTGTCTAGTTTCCAGCGATCGTAATTTCGTTCTGCCACCAATATACGTTTTTTTTTTAAATTTCAGGCCTGACTCATTAGAATTTTTGTTTTGTTTTACACAAGTAAATAACATGGTACGACAAATCAGCACCTGGGATGTGATGCTATATTTCTGACAGGCGCTATCGGGTACAACAAGAATCTGTGTCTGAATTTTTTAAACACCTCAAAAATCTCGAAATACTGATTTAAAAAACCCGGTTTTTCGTACTTTCATGAACTTTTGAGCTTATAACTTATTTGAATATTATGTAATTTTAAGTTTCCTTTTAATATATGTATTTCATTTAAGTAGTGTTGAGAAATATCTGTGTTTCTTTCTAGCAATTGATTAACGATAATTAAAAAAACTTCGGAAAGATTTTAAAGCAGCTCTTGGACTACATATAGATCAGCCAAAGCCTGGTGTTGGTAATTACAATGATGAACATACTTCTAGAGTTATTTTTAGGCAGTCCAAAATTTCAGCGAAAATATCAAGGATAAACGGCGACCTAACAAAAAATATGTGTGCGTGGTATATTCAAACTTTTCGTAACAAATTATCAGTGGTATTAGGTGCCGCATACGTTACACAAATTGTTGATTCACGGTTGGGAAGTAGTTCAAAATCCAAAATTACCGTTGGTTCTTTGTTTGAAGAATCACAAGAACCTATTAATTAAATATTTAAAAAGTTCAGATCATAGCAAAAGAATGTAGTATAATTAATAATTTAGAAGATATCTTTAACTTCTTTTTAATAAATTCAGGCCCGGTGGTCGTGGCACTTGCAAGTCTCCCATGACAAAACAAGTGTTGTGCTTAAGGAAACAAAATATATTTTTCTTTTATCATCTGATAAAGTTGATTTCGACTTATGCAGTGACGAAGATACTAATGAAACAAAAAGTGATACAGAATAAATATAAAATAATTTATCTCAAAAAAGTCAAATATGTATTGTAACCTTTGAAATTTTTGTGATTATTTACATTGTCTTAGTGATTTTAACCAAACAAATTGTATTTTTATTATTTTATCGTTTTCAAGACCACGGACTTTTCAATGATACCCATATCTTATATCTAAACCCATCGAATTAATTGATCCATAAATGGTACAATCCTGCCTCATGGTGCACTGTGTGTAGTTTCAAGATGGGAACTCCAAACATAAACCTAAAAGTTAAATGTAGGATGATCTCCCCTGTAGTATAACGTTCACTTTTAGTTTAATGCTATAAACACATTCAAGGCTACGGACCATCGACCACACGACTACAAAAACGCTGGCTGTATAAGTAGCCAAGAAGCAGCTACTTAACCACACTGGTCTACGGCAAAAAAGCCTTTAAATAAAACCATATGGAACATAATGATTTTTATGCGCTGAGTTCAAATCCGTTTTAAGTCTTTTTCCATCGGACTCAATTTTTTTATGGGCGTGGCAAATTTTTCGCTCGAAATATGGTAGTCGTGTCAATATATTTCATCATAACTTAAAACGACTTGACCGATTTTCACACAAGTACCAGAAAAATTTTATTTTGTAAAGCTAAAGTTTCAGTATTTGGATACCTTTCATCCAATATAAATAATGTTACGAAAATACAAAAAAATTCTAAAATTTTGGTATATTTGGTAGATATGTGTCACCTTGTCAATTTGGTAGCACTGCCAAATCGACCATCTACGTTACATTTGAATTAACGGATATGAAAATAGAAGATGGTCGATATTTCCGGAACCTTCCAAACCGTAGGCAATTGGGTATATAAGGGGGCTGCTTTACCTACAAGTGAGTTAGTTATCGTTTGGCTATCAATAAATAAAGTTGTATAAAAGCGGAAATAAAAGTGTTGTATAAACGAATATTAAGTGTTGTATTAAGACAAGTAAAAAAAGAAACTGTAAAACAACAAAATAAAGCAGTATTTGTTTTATTTTAACGCAATTTCAACGATCTCAAACGTGTAAAAAAGGTTAAAACGTAACAATATTGATTTTAGTATATCTTGAGAACGTTTAAAGCTAAAGTTTTTTGATTTAGTGGGTGTGTGCCTACCATTCATATATTCATAAATATTGTAAGTGGAAAACGGCAACAATTAAAGCAGCGTTATCTATTGACATTAGCTAAAAAGCGGGTATTCAAGAAAGTACACAGGATAAAAGCTATCTATATATGTATGTATCTTTTATACAAAAATGTATGTGTGTTTGTTTGTCTTTCTAAAAGGAACTACAGGCTATCTAATATGTTTGGATTTAGGCCTAAATGGGACAAAATGGAAGAAAAGGGTATATATTGTAACTAAGATAACATTTAAAATAATAATTAAGATGGTGGTAGCGAAGCTCACGGAGTTTAGTTTTCACTCTCATCGAAAGAGAGAAAAACTAACGGACATGCCCACAGCGTAATCTCTGTTATTTGATTCATGCTAAAGATTCATGCCTTCCGAATTCCATTAGTTTTTGTCTCTTCCTAAATGAAAGTGTGCGTTGCGAATGCATAACCTTTTTGTTTTGTTTTTAAAGGAAAACAGTAATTTTTTATACTAAAAATGAAAAATAAGAAAACATTAAAAAATAATGAAAGTTAAAAATTGTATCATTCCTTATATTTTTGTACATTTTTTATATTATTTTATATCTAAAGAGCATTTAATAATAGTTGACTGAAGTTGACTTGCTGCCAGATCTATTTCACCAACAGAATTTACGGAGGTCAGATAGCCAGCCAACTCTCCATGTCATATTCTCCCTGGAAAAGGACCAGTCCACCTTCCTTGAGAACACTGGATTTTCATTGTGTTAGCAACATCAAATCAAATCTTATATGAATATGATCTGATAGGTATACCTCCTCCGACATATGCCAATCCCAGAAAAAAATGAACGTGTATGTGTTACACAGTGTGATATCCAGTACTTCCGATCGTAATGCGTTATCAAACGTACGTCTGCTGGATACAGCCACATTGTTGCTTACCAATAAATTTAAAAGGAACTCACTCCTAGCATTGTTGTCTGTGCTGCTCCATACCACGTGATGCGAATTTGCCCACAGCCAATAATGTAGTGGTGGTTGTTGGCTAGACAGAATTCTCTGAAGTTCTGTACTTCCAGGGATGTGACACATTACACATCCCCTGGAAAAAAAGCCGAGGCACACATTACCACCTTAACACCTTCACCTGTGGCAAATCGCACACTGACTGACGTCCATCAGGTCCCTAGTGATGAACTGTGTAATGGGGAAGAGTGCCAGCTAAGCATTTAATACAATAATTGTCTTTCCCAGGCGCGTAAACTAATTTACAAGACCTGTTTTGAAGTCCTCTGACCTTCCCACTAAAAGCCTAGGATTCCTGCAAGAGGCATAGATTGGTGTTATCGTTGGCAAACCAACAACTAAATATACCTTCAATGGTGCCCCTTATCAGCCAGGTTACTGACTAGCAGGGATGACTGATGAGCACTCATCGCCACATACAGTTTCATCGCTGCTTACTAGAGATGACACATCATCACTCGGTACGTACCACGGACACCTTGCCACCCAAATTTGGTACACCTGCCCTCATTGCCAGTTCAATTACAGGGTTAGTGACACTCATGTCCTCTACCACCTCGGCGTTATCTTCAGATTAATTGACGCATGAGAGGCATCACTGCATTTTTTGCTATATAAAACCATACTGGTTTATTATGCTCAGGACAGCAAGTCAACTGAAATTGCTCAATGTGCTGCAGGAAGGTGAATTAATTGAAACCGGAGGACGCCAGGTATACAGAGTTTGCGTACTAGCGGCAAAGTACCTTTTGATCATCCATCCCTCGGCGTATGCTGTTCCACCTTATTTTATCACAGCCAACAGAGACATTACCCCACTGAGCTGCGAGTAGATGTCTAAGATGGTAAAGATCGCACTTCTTTGTGCATTTTCAGATAGCAGGACTGTATAAAGTTATGACCCATTAGTTAAACTTAGCATGCACCCATAGCACCCGAATACACATACAGCAAACCACCTGCGTTGCTTACATTAGCCGTGCACAAGTGCAAGTCTTAAGGAAGGAAACGCTTCTCCCCACATTCGGCAAGTCATAATATGGGGGTAGACAGGCTTCCTGAAAATCATCCTCACTCGAGCACGTTACCGGTAGCCGCCACTCGGAGCCAGTAAGTCTTCTTGTGTGGCTGGCCATAATGATCGTCACTGACTTTACCTTATAGATCCACACCTAACCACCTTTCATTAACAGTAAATATGGAATATACATACGTCGAGAATAGTAACAGTAAAAGCTTCATTACCTACTCACATTAGCCAAAAAGCGGAAGATTGGATGACCGGGCACAATCCACACGTGGTGACACCCATCTACATACTTACATATTAACATGAATGCATGATGTGTGTATCTGAGCAATGTTGACAGTAAAGGTTTATTGTCTATCAATATTAGCCAAAAAAAAATGTATAAATTTGGTAAGTGGGGCGTTGCATTTGTATGCATGTATACATTTTTTAGTCTATGTACAGCTAAAAGGCTGAACCGATTATCTTACAATTTGTACTGCCCCTTCCTTGAATAAGTAAGATAATATTTAGCTTAGGGATAGCGAAGCATGCCGCGTTTTTGCTAGTAGAGTATATATGTATATGAAGATGAACCAAACTGATTTATTTATATCTTTTTAAGCAATGTCAGTGTTTCATCATTGTAAACTATTGTATTGAAACCATGGCGTAACAACTAAAGCTGTATTTTAACAAGAAGTTAAAGAATTCCTATCTTCATTAACTGTCTGTTATTACTAAAATGTTCAAATAAACTATGCTATGACTTAAATACATAAGTTTTCTTTTCAGCAAATAGTACGAATTGTAATGGAACAAGTCAACTTTTAAATATACTTAATACATCATTTGCTTACCCAAGTGGATCTCCTACATCCTCTGTTTGTGAAACAGTACCTGATGAACCCATCCCTTTGTTAAAGGTAATTATACACAGCATGATAAAATTCTAATTTTCCCAATAATTCAAAATGCTACATTTGATGCAATGTTTATATCTCATCTACCTTAGAATTTTACGTTATCTTGCAGCATTATTTACCGTTATGCTTTAAGATTCTGTGTTTTTGATTATTTAAAAAAATTAAACATAAAATCAATTTGGAAGTAAAGACAATGATACTTTCTACCTAGAATTTAAAATTTTTAATAAAAAATTATGATGAAAAATCAAATTTGAGAAAAAATAAGAAGTACTGAGAAAAAAAAGGTCAATATCTTAGTTGATACGTGTGTTACATATATAATTCCACAACCACCCTTCGTAGACGCTAATTACATCTCTAAAATAGTGAATTAATATCTAAATCAAAATATTTTAAAAACAAACGAAAATTAATATCCATCGATAGGTAACAAAAAATATTAAAAACAATTCAGCAATTATTTTAAGTATAAACTTATGTAAATATAGTGAGCAAAAAGACAACTTTTACAGAAAGAGTTTCGATATCGAATTAAGATATCTATGTAACCGTTTAAGATATTAAGCTAAAACCAAAAGCAATTTAATCCTAGTATGGTAAACACATTTTTTAGCTCTTTAATAGTAAACTTCGTCTGTGAAGCGAAAGACGAAAATTTCAACAGTAAATGAACATTTTATTGAAACAGCAACAAATATATTTTTTGCATGTTTTCTAATAAAATATTAACAAAAAATAGCTCATTTTTTAAATAACTTAAATATATGATAGGCAATTTTTTACTGTAGTATGAAGAGATCTAATACAAAAAACAAACAAAAGATAAAAATTTCAAAACCATTTGAAATAAAAAACTTCTGTGTCTTATAGATCGTAAATCTAATAAGCATATAAAAAATAATATAGGTTCATTGTTTAGAAACTTTCTTTTTGGCAACACTGTTTTTGGCACTTCAGCTGTTTTCGTGTAGCATGTTACTACCAAACATGTTTAGTTTGGTCTATAATTTAACCATGATTCGACTTACAAACGAACAACGCTTGCAGATTATTGACTTCCATCGTCAAAATTCAGTTGGATTGAGACCCTTTTTTATCGGAAAATTGTGTTCAGCGATGGAGTTCATTTCTGGTTGAATGAATACGTGAACAAGCAAAATTATCGTCTTTGGCGTGAAGAGCAGCTAGAAGCATTGCAAGAACAAACAATGTATCCAGAAAAATGCACCGTTTGGTGTCGATTATGGGCCGGTGGCTTCATTGGACCTTACTTTTTCAAAGACGATGAAGGCAGGAACGTTACCCTGAAAGGCGAGCGCTACCGTGCGAGGTTTTCAACTTTTTTCCGCCCAAAATTCAACAAGATGGGGAGAGAGGCGAGTCGGTGAACAGTTTATTTCACGTTTGGAGCCGGTCGATTGACCGCCTAGATCGTGTAATTTAAAGCCTTCAGATTAGCTTTTGTAGGGCTATGTTACGGCTCATGTCTATAGGGACAAGCCCGCAATGGTTGACGCACTGGAAGCCAATATTGAAAAATCCAATCCAATATGTTGGAGAGAGAATGAAAAAATTGGACTCAGCCTATGAACCATATATGGCGTAGCCACGGTCAACATTTTCATGAAATCATCTTTAAACATTAAATTATATAGATCATTCTATCGACTTAAATAAAGATTTCATACATTTTTCTAGATTTTATGGCTTGTAACATAAAAACAAGTGTGCAAACCAATACGAAATTTGTAACTTTTCATCTACTTCTTATATCACATTGGCAACAGTTTGGCCACCTGTGCTATAAGCAGTACGTTTTTTACATTTTGCGCGAATGCGCTTATGCTTAGATCTCACTTTTTGAATTTTTAGCCTTATATAACTGATTTACCTGTGCAGAATATTTACAAGAAATTAACTTCATTGGTAAATTTCGCCTCGCATGTGATGCACTTGTGTATATGTCAGATCTTCTTAGTTTGCACAAGCGCACACTTTGCTACGAGTGAATAACAAAGAAATATCTTAAATAAAAAAAAAATTGCTTCGCCTCAGAGGCGATGTTTATCATTCTAGGGTTAAAGGTAAATTAGTCAGCTTTCTATAAAAAAATGATTCCAGTTTCAAAGCAAAAAAAGTTGTGCACTCTTTCTTTCAATGAATTTTTTTTTTGAAATATGTATGTCCTAGATAAAAATTTAGTTTTGATTTTTGTCACATTAAGTGTTCATAACAGCTTCAAATCTTCTCATAGAATGAACTATGTATATTCATAGCAAAATTGAGTGGAATATTTGCCCATATATCCAGAAGGACAATATTGAGTATTGAAACCATAAGTCAAAATATATAAATTGCATAAGAGCGACTCAGAAATTTAATTTAGGATTAGATAAGAACCATATCACTGAGTGCAGAGAATGTAGAGTATACAAAAATAAATTGAAATTAAAGATGAGAAGGAAAAGTTTTAATATATAACAACCAAAGTTTATAACTGGTATATACGAGTATGTATATCTACTATAGGTATTGCCACAGGCCAACGAGTAAATGTGTCTATTATAGTGAGAAAATAACGGTATCCATCGTTAAGAGGAAACGGTCCTACTATGTCAACGTTTATGTGTGAAAAACGGCTATCGACCAGTTTATATTGTTGTATGTAACAGCGACAAAATTCTATACTGTCGCGAAGAATATTTGGCCATATGAATCTACTTGTCATCAATTTGGCCGTTGCTCGAGTACCGGGGTGTGACAACTTGTGCGTAGCTTGAAAAAATTTTGTTGGCAAGGTCGACGTTATAAACGGGCGCATTCGACCAGTCGCATAATCCCAGTACAAGCGGCTTTCACTTCCTGAAATTACGAGAGATTTTAGTTGCATTTTATACGGCGATTTAGCTTTTAGGATTGCGTCAAGTTCTTCATCTGTTTCTTGAGAGCGTGTAAGCTCCTCAAAATTAATGGATCGATCAGTTGTAACGGTTGAAATTCTTCAAATCATATCCGCGGTAATGTTTTCTTTCCTGATATGTGTCTGATATCGGTTATAATCAAATAAAATCAAGCTGTCTTGCTTGACGACTGCTTGCCTTTTCAAGTTTCTGACGAAAAGCGTACGTAATGGGCTTATGGCCAGTGCATATGTGACAAACGCGACCTTCCATCATATATTTGGGTACATAGAAGTGAGCTCCATATCGAACGTACTAGAACGGATCTGTGATTTGTCGAATTGTTTTGAAAAAATCCAAGTGGCTGGACTTGTCCATTAACAACTTGGTGGAGTGCGTTACCAGCCAATGTTGGAGGCGTCGACCCAAAGCGAAATTTCTGCATCTTGAGACGGATGTGCGAGGTGGGTGGCGTCAGCGAACTGTGTTTTGCATTTTTCGAAAGCTGTGGTCGTTTCCCATTTCAAGAACGTGGTTGTATGCCTTAGAGTGTTACTTTGTGCCGAGAAATTAAATTTCGGATTTTCCTATATTAATTGCCAGATGGTGCTTTTGTAAGCGTTCAAAAATAAGTGTTAAGTGCCTTCGGTGTTTCTCTGGAGAAGCCGACGCGATACATAAGTCATCCATATATGGAACAACGAAGTAAAGTCCCCTGAACACGTCGTATGCGAGGCGAACTCAAAAAAACCGAACGGCGTCGTGATGGCCCTTTTATGAATATCGGCAGGGTCTACAGGCACTTGGTGAAACGCTTTTTGGAAGGCGACTTTTGTGCAGCGGACTAGACTAGCAGCTATTTAGGGTCTGTAGATACCAAGCGTTATAAGGTTTTCGAATTCAGTGCGAGCGGCAGCTAATTTTTCAGGTGTTAAGCGTCCCGGGCGTAAAAAAACTGTAAACCCTATTGTGTCAACCGATGTGTGACCGAAGTTTGAACAGTTGTCCCAAGTTGAACAAGCCGTGTAACCTTCGGAAAATCTTTTAAAATTTCTACAAATGGGGTTGGCGACTGCAAAACTTTGATTGTTGAACCTTGGCTTTGTGTGAGAATGCCAGCTTATTGAATTTGCGTTAAATTATCGATTAGACGTTTGCGCTTGAGGTTAATAAGTAAATCAAAGTGGCACAGAAAATCGTCCCCAATAATGTGCGAGCATACATCGGCAATTATAAAAATCTATAGAAATGCACGTCTAAGGCCAAGATTGACTTTTACTATTGCCTCACCGTAAACCCTAATTTGTAAACCATTGGCAGCAAACGGTTGAATTTCGGTAGGTCGTAAGTTTGCTGACTGAAGCGATTTCGGTATCACGGATACATCAGCCCTAGAATCGATAAGATAGCGAATATGAGTATCTCTGTCGGTAATTTAGAAGCGGTAAGATTTGATAGCACCAGTAACCTCACTAATTTCTGATGCTTGGATGGCGGCTAGTCATTGTTGCTTGCGGTTGTTGTCTTTATCTGCCGTAAAATCACAGGGTTTCCTACAAGTTCGAGCCTTAGTCCCATAGGTACGATGATGCCAACACGTTGTTGCAGCATCCATTTTGACACCGGTGTTCTCGTTCGCTTTACTATGAGATCGTGAACGTGATCCGGAGTGACCTTCTTTCCGGCCTGATTAACGGAGTATGAGCCTTTTTAACATGTGCGTTAGTTGTACTAGTTGTTGTTGTATTGCATTAAATTCGTTGCTCTCTTGGGCTGACGTTGCGGTTTTTGGGGTTATGTTCACTTCATTTACTTAATTAATATTGCGTAAGACGACTGAGTCAACAATTGCGTCGGCAATAGCTGTTTTGTCGGCAATTTCAACTTTGGCTGCTATTACGGCGGCTTGAGCATGTGGCGGAAGCCTCGCGGCCCAAAAATCAATATATATATATAGTTCAATATATAATATTTTCACTTAAAGACGTTCCAGCGACGCGCCTCATTTCGTTCAACAATTGTGATGGCCTCGTCACCTGAGGCCATATCTGACAAAACTCGCTGTAATCGCCTTTGTTGAATGTCTACAACTTCTGCCATGGTTATGTTGTACTTAAGTTGACCACGCTGTATGCCAGAAGCAGCAAACTTTAATTCCAACGACATGAAATACGACTCGATGTTTGTTGCCGTCATACAAGGTGGAGTCAAAACAACGGCAGAGAAAGCATCCACCCTGACGGTGGTTTGTTGCGGAACGTTTTGAAACTCGTTGTTAGGAAAAAATTTTCGCTACCACCCGGCATTTTCTTGTAACACCTCTTAAAAAAAATTGAATTGATCATGTTGGGATCACCAATGACTTAGTTTCGTTATTAATTTGTAAATAAATATTTAAGCGATCAATTCAATTTAGTTTAATAATATTTTATTTAAAAAATATAAAAGAAATTTATGTACTACTATGCAAAAAGCTTTTGAAAAAACGTGTTTACAACTCAGAGGCTTCTGGAAAAAGACGTTTTGTTTTCATTTGTGTTGCCAGACAAAACTTTTTTATTTGAAATGAGCAGTGTTGCCACATGTATATAAATGCTCAGTGGCTGTTGAACAACTTCTAATTCAGCACATATGGGTGGAGTTATAATATACTTTAAAAAGCCACGAAATATTCAAAAATATATGAGCAAGTAGCTGAATCGAAATTTTTGATGAGTGTTTACATTGCGAAGAATATGGATGGAATTTTAATAGTTATGGCAGTTTAAAGATTTCCAAATGTAGGGAAGTGTAGTTTTGTGATGCACTCGAAGAGATAGTTGAAATAATTTGTAAAACAAATATACTTAAGCAGGGATAAAAATATGATGTAGGCAATTATAAATGATGATAGACTTAGGCAGTTAGTTACGAACCCTCTAAATACACAAATTATAACAATGTTGCGTTAGGTATTAATAGGGAGAACGATGTGTCGGATCATAGATATGAGGATAATTAAAAAATAAGAAATAGTGAGCGGTCAGTAAAAAAAGTATACAAATATAAAAACTGATTTAGTAGAGGATTGAGAAGCGCTGCAAACTATCCGGATAATAACATGAACAATATCGCACGTAATATCGTTAACTGCCTTGAGAACGTAATAAAAAATTTTACATTTAAAAAGACAATTAATGATCATAATAATTCTTCAACGAAGTGGCTTAATTGTGAGTAGAGTTTTTCATTTCCCAGTCTTTTGCGTTTCCCGGAAAAGCGGAAATTTTTTTAATTTTCCGGGAACCTGGCGTAATAAATAATATTATTTGTTTTCAATAAATTTAAATTTAAATTTTTAAATAAATTTACTTAAAGACGAAGTTAACACCTAACTACTAAAAAAATCTGCTATGTTCGGATATCTAATATTTTTAAGACTCTCATTGAAAGTCTGCTGCATTCATTTCATTTTATTTTTATACTTTTTTTAATTTCTCACTCTACATCTATATAATTTTTTATTATCAAATTTTTAACACCGTATTCTACTTTCGGTAGGTCCAGTCTATCGGGTGGGTCGTCTATCGGGTTAAATTTGAACCAGCGGTTATTTCAAACCTCTCAATACTTATGTCATTCTATTCTGTCACAAAATTCAGTTCTCCACTCCATTACGCTTGAGCAACGATGGGATTTATTGAAAATTTATTTTCAAAACAAAGACAATTGGTCGGAAATTGCACGAAAACGTCGTACAAAATTTGGTCGCACAGAATGACCAGCAGTGCCCGGTATACGCAAGTTTATTGTTAAGGTTCGTGTAACTGGTTGATGCGCTAAGACGTAAGCATGCTCGTAAGTGCGTACAACCGCAAATATGGAATCTGTGGCTGAGAGTGTGTGTGAGAATCCATCAACATCAACACGTCATAGTTTTCAAGAATTGAACATTTCATGCACTAGTTTACGTCAAAAAAGAATCATCTTTTCGGATGAATCTTAAAGCAAAATGCCGTATTTTGGCCTCAGAAAACCCAAACGTGGTCTAGAGACTAATACACCCATTACGAGTGACTATTTGGTGCGGTTTGTGGAGTGGAGGCACATTGGCCTATATTTCTTTGAAAATGAAGACTGTTCAACTATTACGGCCAGTGGAGACACCTATCGCACCATGATAACCGATTTTTTGTGACCACTCTTCATGGTATTGATGTGAACGATGCCTGGTTTAAACAGGAAACTTGCCACACATCTCATGCCACAATCGATTTTTTGCGATAAACGTTTGATGGCCGTTTAATTAGTCGAAATGGTGATGTCAGTTGGCCGACAAGAAGCTGCGACTTGACAGCGTTGTAGTATTTTCTATGGGGCGCCGTTAAAGGCAAGTGTTATGCCGACAAACCAGAGATAATTGAGCATTTGAAGGTCAACATTCCTGATGTCATTGTGCCGAGATACGACACCATACACTCGAAAAAGTTATCGAAAATTGCTCTGATCGAATGGGTTACTGTGAGGCCAGCCGCATATGAATGAAATATGTCATATGAATGAAATAATATTTAATTTCTAGCCGGAACAATTGTACCTCACAACAGAAAATAAATTTGGGAAAATTTCAAACCGTTTTTGTTTTATTGCCCACCCGATATCACGTATAATTTATTGACGTACTTATGTATTCACTTCTTGTAATCGGAGTAATCGAACATCCATCAACAGCTACCAATTTTTTTTTTACAGTAGTACATAAGTATTTTTTAACTGAAAATTAATTAAATGTAATGTTTTTATTACTTCTGGCAGTGATTCTTTTTCACGTTCAGATATGTATCTCTTTATCGCCGGATGTTTTGTGTAAAGATTTCATATAAAGCATTAATCCGCTTGCTTTGAGATTATTAAATTATTATACATGAGATTATTAAATAAAGAGCACATAGCAGTAGTATTGGGTTTCTTTTAAGGAAATTTTCACACAAATGAGGTTTCCATTTAAAACATTTTTATTTTTTCACTAACATTTAAAACAAAGGAACAGACTTATTTTCTATTTAATTTGCAACACATTTTTTATTTTTTTTTTCAAAAAGTGTGTTAATATATAATTTTCCGTCGAACAGTGGGGTATTTGATGCCTTAAAGTAGGAATTCATCGGGAAGCTGTTCTCGAGAATAAAATTCAACGGATTTCGATCTATTTTAGTTAGAAATGTACAAACAAATAGTATTATGCATATTTTATTGGATTTTTTTTTAGTTTTTTTATCTTTTTTTTATTTTTCTTTTCTCAATATTTTTATTTTTCTCATAATAAAAATAATCATAGTAAAGGGTCCGCCAAATGATTTTTTTTTTTTGAAAATGCTATAAAAAAATCTACTGAATATTTTTTCAAATTTCTCTTTTTATTTGAAAGTACAATCCTTCCGGTTAGTAATAGAAAATAATTTCATTCAAATGGCTGCCTCGGCTGGCAATGCAGTAGCCTACACGATCGGTCCAATTTTTAACCACATTATCGATTGTGTGCAGCTGTATTTCACCAATGGCTTCACGAATATTGTCTTTTAAAGCGTCAATTGTCTCTGGCTTGTTGACGTAACATTTATCTTTGACGGCACCCCACAAATAATAGTCCAACGGTGTCAAATCGCAGCTCCGAGTTGGCCAAACGGCATCAACTCTGCGGCTGACAATGCGATCTTCAAAAAACAGGGCGCAAAACATCGAGTGTAGCTTCGGCTGTGTGGTACGTAGCGCTGTCCTGTTGAAACCAAATGTTGCTAATATCCTCCTCTTCAATTTTTGTGTACAAAAATTCGTTCAACATGGCCCGATAACGATCGCGGCGGCCACTCCTTGCTCATTTTCGAAGAAAAATTGACAAATTATCTACCATGTTCTGAAAAACGCATATAGCATAAAATTTACGTTTTCGATTTGAAAACGCCAAACAGGTGTTCTGGCAAACGAAAACGCTAGAAATCTGGCGTTTTCAAACCGCTAGTGTATGCTGAAGCGATCTGGTCATTTTTATTTAAATAAATTGATGTAAAATTAAAATTTAATATGTTCTGTTTTTATTTGAAGAACAACTTTCACAATTTTAATTAAAAATATGCAATTTAAAATTTTGCTTTGTTTTTTTCAATTGTCGGTATCATTTGTTTACTTATAAACTGGCGATTTATGCAAACAGCTGGTCAATTTGATCTTCGAGAAAAATATAGTGCTAGTGGTGTTAACTTTAAAATTACTTACTCTTTTCAAACTTATGATAATATTATTTGAAATTTATTATGTTCACATTTTTAATTAAAAAGTAGTAGACAACCCTTTATAAAAATTCAAAAATAATTTAAAAACTGTTCAAGCACCTACAAACATTTACGAGAGATAAAATTTTTTATCAAGATCCTATTTGAAACCGGCTACCCGTGATGAAACTCGCCAATTATTCGCAAGTGTTTATATGTAACATCTCTAAATAAAAATAAGAAGCATTTGCGGCCATTGCACTGATATTTTACAAATAAAATTAAATAAAAAAGCCGCCTGTTACTGTTTCACAAAAAAATATTTAAATTTTAAATACATTCTTACATACATATATGTAAGTACATAAAGAAATGTTTTTTAAGCTTAATAATAAATCTAGTTTTCCATGCAGGGCGCCGCAAAAGCCAGTAAAGCAGTGTAAAATATTACTGCAATTTATGGAAACACATCAAGATATATATATATATATATATATATATATATATATATATATATATTTTAATTGATAGTTTATTAAATACTTTCAATAAAAAAATTTTGTTTTAAGCATAAAAATAGTCGGTTTAATTTAAAATTTATTCAAACAAAATTTATTTTTTGATAATTCTTTTAATTGACGAATTTTTATGAATAATTTTTTCTATGTTTATGTTTTGTTATTATAAAACATATGTATTTTATTTGTTCGAACACAACTTTGAAAAAGGCAAAACGCCAGAAAATCGCCTTGTTTTCAGAACATGCTTAAATGCGTTTTGCGTTTTAAAAACGATTTGCGATTTAAAAACGCAGCGTTTTCAGAACATGGGCGTATGCCTCTGGACCAAAATCCGCACCAAATAGTGACTCGTCTTGGGTGTATCGGCTTTTCAATGTATGCGTGCGGGTTTCTGTGCTCCAAATGCGATAATTTTGCTTGTTTACATACCCGCCAAGATCAAAATGAGCTTCATCCGAAAAGATGATTTTATTGGTAAAATCATTACCATAATTTTCGAAGTAATGTCGCAATATTTTCCAGCGTGGTTCAAGCGTATACACAACCATATTCGTTCAGCGGAAAGATAAAACTAATTATCTGTCAAATCAAACATGAGCTAAGTGCTACCATTCACAAAATAAGCACTAGTTGAAAAAAAAAAAACGTTAGATGGCAGACCTTTTATATGAAAAAGACTTTATTCGGTATCATCAGACTTCATCATCATTGAAGATTTTTTGGATTTTGATTAAGCTCATTACTTCTTGTGGAAAATTTTTACCCTTTTTTCTTTTAACTTTCTCATATTACAAATAGGATCGGAACTCACTAGAAGCCTTAAAAATACTATATATCCTCATTAGATTATGCTCTCTAAAATTTTTAAGTCTTTATTTCGCTTCTTTGGCCTATTCTGACAACCGCCCTATCGGTGATAAGGAATGATTTATAATATCTGGTCCATGCATTAAATATTTGTGAACAGTTGGAGACATATTATACAAAAGATACATTTTCACAAAATATTTAGCTGTGTCAAGTGCAAACTCCCGAAAAATGTCTATATTTATTTGAATACCACTTGAAACTGTTAACATTATTATGTGCATTCTTCAGAACTAGCGTGTCACTACATTATTGGAAGTTTATACGATAAATGATGAAGCCATTCGAAGAAGCCTACGTGGTGCAGAAAATTACTCTGTTATAATTTACGGCAAGTAGTTTTAATACATATATATTTCATATGTCTATAAATATAAATCAATTTATTTTTAAAAGGAAAAAATATGAGCAAGATTCTTTTTTCACCAGTAGTTGATGGAATATTTGTATTTTTGGCAAAAATAAAAAGCTTCGCTTAACTTTGCTTAACTCACTACTTTAGGTCCACACATATCCCAAAAATGGTTGATTTTTCGCCACTATTTCAAAGAACATAAAAAATGTGTATATTGACTAAACATAAAAATAAAAAACGCCAAAATAATCTCACCATTCTGAAGTTAATGGTTCCATGATTACTTTTTACATTATTCTTAAAAACACTATAGAAATTTCACTTTGAAAAGCAAACAAAAAACTGTGTTTTACTTTTATATAAAAAAAAACAATAAATTCGTACTTTGGAAGAACGTAACAGCATAGCGGAAAATGATACCAAAAATATTTTTATGCCCTAGTGATGTATAATGTTATCTACTTTAACGTGATATATTTTTTGTACTGGTTTTTTAATTTTTTTTAATCAATTCTTACTTTCAGTATCAAATACCCCAATATGCGTCGTACCTACAAGAAGCATAGGGCCTCGGTAAATTTCTTTAATAATTCTCTATTTTGTGCCAACGCCTTCACTTCACTCTAACTCTTTCCGGTTCTATTTACTTCGGCATCAATCTGTCTTTTCCATATGTTAACAGACGGCCCCTTCTGTTCTCTTGCGACTTTCAATCTATGGCAATTCTGGTGATCCAGCGCCATTTACGCCTTATTTCATTCGAAAGGGGCTGTTGACCTGCCACAGTATATGGTTAGAAATACCTCTCGGCCAGAATATGCAAGGGATCTTGCGAAGACAACGGTTCGCGAATACTTGCATCCTTCCCATGTCGCGTATCGCAGAATTCTAAGTTTTGCAACTGTATAGAATGATAGATTTTATTTGCGCATTAAAGATTGCAATTTTCGTAAGCAGAGATAAGGACGAAGGACGAACTCCAAATGGAGTTAAGGCGACCAAATATCTGGCGGGATTTCGGTTATGTATATCCTCACGCGACTGTCCGGTTGTGTTTATGATTCTCCCAAGATAACAAAACTGGTCGACATCCTCTATTTCATTCGTGGCAATTGTAAATTGATCCTGGGACGTAGCATTGATACAGATAATTTTCGTCCTTGCCACATTAATTCTTAGACCAGCTAAGTTCGCTTCCAGCGTTAAACTCCGTAGATTCGATGAAAAAAGATACATATTTATCCCCCTGCCGTTACGAAGGGCTTTTTCAATGATCGAATCCAAAACTATATTAAATAGCAGTGGTGAAAGGACGCAACCTTGCCGAACACCAGTTCCAACTTTCATCGCTCTGCTCAACAGTCTGCCATGCTTAATTCTGCAGGATGCATTTCGATATATACCTTTAATAAGACGTATAAGTTTCGGAGGGATCTTCCTGCATGAAAGAGAGCTCCAAATCATATCGTGATTTAATTTGTCGAAAGCCTTCTCGAAGTTTATAAGATATAGATACAGTGGAAAACGCCATTCCACAAACTGTTCCACGATGACACGTAAGCTGTTTATGTATCAATTATGGATCTATGGGACGGAATCCGGCCTGTTCCTGTCTCAAAGCCGGTGTCACTCTATCGGAAATACTTTTGGTAATTGTTTGGGAACTTACCTTATTAACAACGCAAATCAGGGTGATACCACGGCAGTTATTGGGGTCTCTTCGGTATATTTATGACAACACCTTCAACAAAGTTTATTGGGCAATTTCTCGCCCTAATGATTGGGAGTATTATACGAGCACTCGTAAGCGGCTTGCATTTCAGTAGCTCTGCTGCAATACCATCAAATCCTAGAGTTTTGTTTGCTTTAAGGATGTTGATGTTGTTAGCGATCTCCTTTATGTGGGACATGCGGAATTAATGTGTGGGTCGTCTTCGTATGATTCACACATACAGTTAATACGCATGGCTAGATTATTATCTGAAAGCATAGGGCCATAGTGGTTCGCCCACCCCTTAACCTGTTCTTCCGCGTTGTCGCTAGTTCTTCATTAAAAACTCTAAGGGGCTTTAGCAACGCTTTTTGGGCACCAAAGAATTTACTCAGGTATCTGTAAATGTCGCCGGTTCGATGGTTCTCTGCCGCAATTTGTGCTTACTTACCATTGTTGTCGAGCCATCTGCGTTTGTCCCGTCGAGCTCTGAGTTTCACCTCTATATCAATCTCGCTAAGACGTGCCTGTAGCTGTAGTTTGGCACAGCAGGTTCTTGCCTCATTCAATACAGATTTGGTACTCTTGCGTAGTTCAATTATATGCCAAATTTGATCCGAAATCCACTCTCTTTTAACGTTTTTCCTATGGCCGAGGATCAGAACTGAAGCTGCATGCAGGTTCGATAAATAATGATTTCGCTCTTTCCCAATCCATTAGATCACGTTCCTGGCAGGATTCAAGAGCATTTTTCAAGGCTCTGGAGTAAGTAGAGGCAAATTCTCTATCTTTATTCTATCTTTAGTTTATCCACGTTGACAGGTCGCAAGTTCTCCCTAATGCCGGTGTTACGGAAAGCTGAAAGTTCAGTGCTTACTCTGCGACGAAAAGATGATGATCGCATGATATATCTAAAAGTGAGCCTCGTCATTGGCTGCTTATCGCCACGTGATCAATTCTATTTTCCGTTTTATGGTCAGAGCCAATTTGCGCATTGAAATCGCTCATTACAATCAGTATATCATCACGGTTGGCATCACTGATTGTTTTGTCGAGAGAAACGTAAAAGCAAGGCTTTCAGGACCAGCAGCGTCCGTTAGAGCATAACACTGGAAGCAAGTGATATGACGTGAGCGAGCGCGGAACCTGGCGGATATAACTCTGTCTGAAAATGGTTTCCAATTTATGAGGACTCTTTGCATTCCCAGACAGAAGAAATCCGAAGCTACTTGACGTAAGAAGGGATTTGCCGGAATACGGCAATGTGAATCCATCAGCCGTCGTATGTTCTCCCACACTGGACCATTGTGTCTCGCTTATCCCTAGAAATAGTAACCCGTATGTGTTCACTTCCCTACGAAGTTGTGCAACACGAGATGGTTGCAAAAGCGTCCTTATATTTCATGTTCCAAATCGTATCCTTTTCTTAATGCTAAAAGTCGTCGTTGTAGATATATCAGATCGTTCATTAAAATTACTTTCGGTTTCGTTAATCAATTAATCTTCAGATAAACAGATGATTAGTCTACTGCATCCTATTCCGATGATGTGGCTGCCATCTAAGCCAACAGACTGAATACATATTAAACTCATTTATATAGCGAACCACTTAATCTAAGTAAATACGTCCATTCGCAGCTGCACCAACTAGGAGAACAGACGCTGCAATCGCCTCTCACCATTCGCCGACGCTTTACGGCTGTCCGAACCATCGCCCATTGATCACCACGTCGAGGTCTTTGAGTCGAATTGGAATGTAAAGGGTAGGGATCGCCCTGAATTCACCAAGATGAACCGGTCAGAAGCTTTACCTTACTATTACACTCCCTGATCTGATGTTAATAGTCCGAAGGAAATGATAGCCTTGTTAAATCAAGGCATACATGACGACACCTTCTAATACCGCACATGAAGCGATGACACTGTGTCAGTCAACAAGCCCAGACAATAAGCCGGAGGCTTCGCATAAAACCACAATTCCCAAAGTTAAGCCGGAAACCGGCCCGACAGCCTGATGAACCTGGCTATTAACCTGATATCAATAGTCGGTAGCTCCCAAACGCCAAGCAGAAAGGGCGAGTTAAATGTTAGCAGTCTACGTCGATCCAAAGACGGGCACTGGCAAATGAAGTTTGCCACGCTCTCCTGTTCCTCAATCAATATACAACCTGGACAGAATTCATTCGCTAGTATGCGATGCCTTTTCGTATGCCTACCCCTAATACAATGATCTGTGAGAATAAATAAAGCAGAGGAGATGCTTCGACTGTCCAGTTTAAACAGTTGATTGGTACGCTTAGTAGTCAATCTAGGCGCCAGGTGATTCTAGCAATGAAACAAGATTCTTAATCTGCCTAAAAGTTTTTCTTAGAATATAAACAGCCGGAAGAACCAGAAATTTCAGCAATTTGAAAATTCCGGGACAGAATTTCCCGTGAAAAACCCAAAGTGGGGAGTTATAACCTTTATAGCCCCATGTGACATATATATAACAAACAGTAACAATCGCTCTCAAACAGCGATGCGCGTTCATATTGTTCAAGTTACGAAGGTTTTCGGCTGTTTATTTATTCTCTTCGTGAATATTACAACTAGGGTCGGTAAAAGAATAAAACTCCTACCAAAAATTTTCCTGAAAAGTGTCAATTCAAATATCGTACAGTATTTTTTGATATTGCTTTTATAACTCCTGGAAAATTGCTTTTGTTTTATTTTTCTGTAGCAATGCTAAAAAATATTGTATAAAAAAATTCATACGCTTTGTTGACATTATTGCAAACGGCAACCATGATTACAACAAAAGACATGTGTGAGACACAAATTTTATTCAGTAGATTGTTAGCCGTGAACGAAGAAAGGGTGTAGCGTATGTTACCCGTATTGTATTCTTAATTTTATTTTAATTAGTTAAAATATTTTATTTTAGTTAAAATATTTTATTTTAGTTAAAATATTTTATTTTAACTAATATTTTATTTTAGTTAAAATAAAATAAATCATGTGTTTAGTTTTAATTAAAAATCCTTTATTCAACACACTTTTGCGCACCACTGCTTGCAAACTTTTTTCGAGCAATAACATTTTTATTCTGAATTACTCCGTCTGTTTACAACTTTGTAAACAACAACAATTACTCGACAGATCTTGCTACCTAAAGATCTTCCAACCCGATCGTAGTTATAACACAACCTCTTCAACCAGAGGTTATCTACACTTAACTCTCTTTACTGAGTTAGCTCCAGTTCACGAGTTTACTCCGTATTAACTCTCTTCACACCGAGTTCAAACCAACAAACTCTCTTCACATAAACTGTACTCGCTGAGTTTACTACAAATGAACTCTACTAAATAAACTGATTGCACCGATTTGCTTTTTATATAGCTGAGTAAACAACACATCGACAGTTCTCGAACCTTTCGATATTTCAGGTAGATTCTATTTTTTCTTTTATTTTCTACTTCTACTTCTTTCAACTTTTAGTATTTGTTGTTGCTTGTTATTCTGTTACTTGTTTTCTTTGCTGTTAGTTTTTGTTGTTGCTGTGTTATTTTTATTTACTTTATTTTTGCTAATGTTTGTTATTGTCGATTCTGATTATTTATAAACACAGGGTGCCCAACCTTATTTTTATAACAATATTTGTAGGCAGCAGCAGCAAAAACAGCTGTTATTGAAATTCGTAGTGTAGACAAACTGACAAATTTGGTATATTGCTCTTAAAATATATTAATGCTATTAAAAATTATAGAAATAATAAACAAATATTTTACAACTTTGATAAACCAAAACAATAATAAAAGATTAAAATTATGAGCAGCTGATTGTAATAAAGACATAGATTTTAGTGATGCTACTTTCAGTTTTTCGCATTCATAAAATTGAAATCGCTTGCTTAAAATATTACCTTTGCGCCTATCAGAAAAATAGTATCATTTGTCTGGTACTTTTTTGTCGCAACATGTTATCAATCAAGTCGATTTAAAATTTTTTTAACTTAGGGCTTTTTGGATTCATATGGCGATATATAAAATTTTATTTAAAAAACATATTTTTATGGAATTTTAATTGTTTGAATATAGTTCTAAATTTTTTACTTCAACAATCCCTCATTGGCACTGATTAGCGTTGACAGAAGTCCCGCTTTTTATTATGGAATACCGCGTCCGGCGCAAGAATTCAGATTCCCGCTTTTTCATACCACAGAATTCACCTGATTTGGCTCCCTGTGACTCCTTTTTATTCAATCGAGCTTAAAACAAACGGAATTCCGCAGCCGTTTCTAAAATTGTAAAAAATCGCCAACACACATAGAGATAGATGTACTCTTCACTACGTAGCTTTTGCAAATGTCAAGCTATGACGCTATGATTTATCGGGAATATCAACAACAGATATACCAACCTACCAAAAAAAAAAAAAAAAAAAAAAAAAAAAAAAAAAAAAAAAAAAAAACTCAAATGGGGCCGCCACATGGGTGTTATTCCGGAAACTTTTTGATCAATTTAGTATACCTTCCATAATAGAATGACTGAGGAATACTACGCCTTCTTATCTAATCTTGTGTGTATTTTCCACAAAGTTGTTTGAAAAATTAAGAAACTTTTACCATTACATTTCTCAAGATCTTTAAAAATTGATATTTTCTATACCACGCCGACTTATCCAATTTCATCTATTGTTTGACTGATGATTTGTATTAACTACGATGCCATTCTGACTCAATTCAGAATTTTCCATTTTTACTTTTGTCAAGATATACGAAAATCTATATTTAGTTTGTATGGGAGGTACCATGCATGGTACTGATGATTTGTACTGACTACGAAGCTATTTGGACCAAATTTATAGGCTTTTGCTGTTACTATTTTAAAGACTCAAATATGGCTCCCACCACCCAGCTGAAATTTTTGAAATGTGGAAAGTCTATAGTTCTTTTAGACATATAGACAGATACTGTAAAAATGTTAAGAAAATCGGTTCTGCTGTCTATAAAGACCAAACATACAATCACTCATTAATTAGACAAAGCTTAGATGAAAAATACCTCGAATAAGAGCTGTAATTTGGAAAAATAACTAGCACTATCGAATTTAGCGTACCCGAATTAGCTTTACCGGAGGGGTGCCTAGCTTGTTAAAAAAATTAATATCAATAACAGTGTAATTATTAGTACAATAGTAATATTTTTTTCTTATTTTAATTTAATTGACTTATAGTTCCAAACACAGATTTAATTTTTGTTCATGTAAATTTTTTTTATAAAAATTTTTTAAAATAAAAATCTAAAATTTTTATGTTCCTCAAAAATTTAAAGAATTTAACGATTTCGTTGTTTTGTCCCGATTTTCTGACAAATAGAACTAGCAACCCTAGTACTGATACTGTTTGGTGGTGTTTTTTCAGTCCACATATAAGCATTTCATACAAATTTCAACCTATATCCGTTTAAATAAGCAGTTTATTTTATAAGTGCTTAACAATTAAGCAGTTATATAAATGCTGCCAAGATGGAAAATATTTGATCTTGACATTACCTTTTGTTAATTTAAAAATTAAAAAAGACAAATACAATTCTAAAAAAAAAATATAATTTATTTATTATTTATAATTTATTAAATAAAATATAAAAAATCTTAAATTATCAAAAATATGAGATAAGTATAAATTATAAACCAAATATCCGACGTAGAGTAAATTATTCATGACTCTGGTACATAAGTCAGCCTGAATTTGACTGATAGCATGTTTTATACCCACAAGAGAAAGTCTAACGGAGTTAAAACACATAATCTCGGTGGCACGTTTACATTGCCTCCACATGAGATGACAAATCGCTCGTGAAGAATTTCCAATATGACATTGGCTATGTGGATCATAATTCCGTCATTTTGAAATTTCATCACTGTCTGTCTTGCTATTTAATTTATTTTCATTTATTTAACAAATTTTTTTTTTCATTTATGTTAAGATGGGTAGAGCGTTTTTTTTTTAATATTGTTTAGTTGTTTGGTGTTGGTGTCCACTTCATGCTAAAATATGTTGGTAATCATCGACTTATAGCACTTACCGTTTACGTTAATGGCCTGGTCGTTTTCAAAGTAATATAGACCGATTTTTTTTATTTATTAACTACGAGATGCCCTAAAGAAAAAATAAACTCCTAGCTTGATAGAAAATTTGGTCAGATATAGGAGAATGCCTTCAGATTGACAAGACTTGAGGTTTGTTTCTTCCAGAAAGTGGTTTTTTCCATAGTGGTATTAGATACTATTAACATAGCTTAGCAAATGTAGAAACTAATCAGTATTAATTCTGTACAATGTACACCTTCCTAAACGCAGCTGTAATAACTTCAAAAGAGACATTTGTTCTCTTACCAAACAATATTACAGGTTTTGTTCAAAGCCATAACTACATATAAGGCTGCACTAAAGATGACTTCTGAATTTAACTTCTAATTGAGAAATTCTCTTTTTAGAATTTTTCTAAAATTGTCAATTTTGTTTCAAGTAAAACTAATTTATTTTTTTAATAAGTTGAATTACTTAAGCTCTTATGCCGTTTTTTTCGAAGTAGATTATCTAAACGTTCATAGATCTCGAAAAAACACCACTTTTGTAACAGTTATTTTGTGTCCTTAGTTTCAAAATATCATAAAAAGTAGCAGAGCCAAAAAATCTTTTGATCGTATTAAAGATGACATAGTATTAACATGAAGACGATGTCTCAGATTAGTTTTTACCAAATTTTGGGATGAAAAATAGTTTCTTTACATGCTGAATTGAATTCCTTAAGTAGAAATTCGTATATAAAGGTCTACCTAAAGCTATGGTTGCATCTGGCAAATACATAAAATATTTCTTTGCCGTGGTGTGACCACAAAATAATTTTGAGAAGGAAACAAAAAATAGCTGATTTTGGGATTACTAAATTATTTTCCGTCGAACAAAAAAAAAAAAAAAAAAAAAAAAAAAGAAAAAAAAATGTGACCACGCAGTGTCAAATAAATTCGTTGTTTTTGGGTAAAAATTTATTTGATCTTACAGAAAAACAGAAACGCAGAAAAATAAAAGCTATAGTAGGCTACTAATAGAATTAAACCAGCAAATTATGAAAAAAAAGAAGTGGTATAAAATTTAAAGTTAAGTAATAATTTCTTTAAAGTATATCTTTTCTTTTTTAACAGAGCACATACTTGCTATAAGCTGCAGTCAACTTAAAATTCTGAACGAAGGAATATAATATATATATAATATATATATAAATATATATATTCCTTCGTTCAGAATTCTGAACGAAGGAATATAATATATATATAATATATATATAAATATATATATTCCTTCGTTCAAAAAATATAAGCAAAACATTAACAGCTGTTTAAATAAGTTTGTAATTAAAAGTGATTAAAAATTTATATTTGTCATTCAGAAAATTAAAACAAAATAGAAATAATAATACAGTTTTATAAATAAGTAAATGCAACAGTTTCAACAGATTGGGAACCTCTGCATTTATTATTTCGCTAAAATAAATAAACAAAAGCCGCAAGAACAACTATACATGATGTTTATAAATAGCCAGAATCGATAACAACAAACATTATTAGCAGATAAAGTAAATAAAAATAACACAGCAACAACAACAACAACAAAAACTAACAGCAAAGAAAACAAGTAACAGACAATAAACAAGCAACATCAAATACTAAAAGCTGAAAGAGGTGGATGTTTACATACGCATGGCTACAAAAGAACTAAAAAGAAATTAAAAGAAAGAAATGGAATCTACCTGAAATATCGAGAGGTACGAGAGCTTTCGATGTATTGTTTACTCAGCCATATAAAAAGCAGATCGATGCGAACAATAATCAGTTTAAGTAAAGTTAACTCAGCGAATGTGTTATTGGTGTGAAGAGAGTTTATAAGGAGTAAGCTCGTGAAACTAGTAGTGAAGTAAAAACCAGTTTAATCTCAGTAAAGAGAGTTAAGTGTGGATAACCTCTGGTTGAAAAGGTTGTAATCGAACCTAAGTTATAACTATGATCGGGTTGGAAGATCTTTAGGAAGAAAGATCTGTCGAGTAATTGTTGTTGTTTACAAAGTTGTAAACAGACAGAGTAATTAAGAATAAAAATTGTTATTGCCTGTAAAAATATTACAAGCAGTGGTGCACATAACTGTGTTGAATAAAGGATTTTTAATTATTATTTTATTTTAATAAGAATTGGAAAGAATTGGAAATGCGGATAACTAATAACACAGGTAGCTTTTAAAGTGTTTACATTTTATGAGAATTGGAAATGCGGATAACTAATTATTTGGGTTCTTTTATTAAAAGCGTTTTTAAAAATCATTCAACTTTTAATACTGAATATGCAATTAAATTGGTCTTGAATTATTATTTCTATAAATTTTGAATAGCAATATATAAAATTATTCTTTTTAAAACACATTATTTATTGCTCTTATAAAAAGTAATAAAATAAAGTCAGTGCAAAAACTTAATTGCTTACGTACTTGTTTACATACTTCCTATTTGCTTGTAGATAATAGGCCATAGAGGTTCTTAATAAACACAATGCATATATTCATTTTCTATTTTTAACTAGTATTATAAAGTAAAATTAATGAATATATATTCACTTCGTACTATTTTTTCTATTAAATAATAACTACTTTTAAAATCGTTTTTATTTAACATGTTGTATTGTATTGGCATCACTAATTTATTTTTTAATTCAATAAATTCAAAAAGCACTTGATTAAATATATTTTATTCTCAATTTGTACAAATAAAATAATGTACACGGAAAAAATTAAACAATTAGCAGATTCAAGTGCCCTCTCTGAAGCGTGTTGCGTAACTTGCCGTCCTTAAACCGTTGAAGGTCTCAAAGTTGGGCGCTATACGCCCATCGCGTGCCAAGTCATTATTTCAAATGGTACTAAAAACTTTTACAAAAAAGTAACAACACAGTAAAAATGCTTAGACCATTCAAACGGATTAAAAATGCTTATTTACTTGTTAGCACTGTGGCCAACTTGTGTGTAATTACACATATTGTAAGTAGTTTTACATCGTTTGTGTAAGCGACATTAACGATTGTTCTAGATTACGAAGGATGTTACTAATTGCTCGACTATTGCATTTTAGATAGTCATATTATGCTTTGATTCATAAAAATAATGTAACGGATAAATATTTTAAATCCGACTTGATTAGTTGCATGCGAAAAAACATGCAATTGCATATTTCTAGTTTCCCTGGTAATATTTATTTTATTAAAGTAAAAATATTTTATAAATAAATTTATAAAATAAAAAAAAAGAAATGCGCAGGGTAACAAGACCATATTGCGCGAACACTTAAATTATTCTTATTATTAATATGTACATATTGTATGTGTTGATATTAAATTAGAAATAAATTACAAAATAAATATGAAAAATCGATAGATCTATAAATATGAATAATGAATTAAATACATATCAGTCATGCTATGCATACAAAATGATCGTAAAATTTCCGTTAGTTGAGAGGGAATGGATAGAATCATCTTCAAGGAGTTGGTCATTTTGGATACTGAACACTTCTTAATAATACAAAGAATATTATTAACTTGATGATAATAACTGCATAGCGGTAGTTCCGAATTATCAAAGTAATGCTTAGAATTTTGTAGTACTTTACTAACCCTAAGGCGAGCAAATACATTGAAATCTGGTGTAGTTATGATGTATTTGGGCCTTCGGACTTGAGAATCGTGTTGTCTCAAGAAGCATTGTGAGTTCTGCCAATTTAGTTGAAGATTAGCTTCATGTATACACAGATTTGAAGTAGTTAGTAATAACAATATGAAAACATGGGACTTCAATAATCAGTAGTAATTTATTAGCCAGCTTTGCTGCATTGTCAGCTTATTCATTTCCAACAATGCGAATGTGTGAAGGTACCCATAGAACAAGAAATGGATGATGTACATTAGGATGCTTTACTATGCTTTCATAAATATTATTTTTATTATAAAAAAATCCATGATAACACTCAGGTTATCTATGTATATTACAGTTTTGGTATTCTGTGTTGCATTAATTGCACCAAGTTCAGCTGAAAAGATACTTGCGTACTCTGGTAAATGGGCCTGCATAACAATGGATCAAGTTGAGTCAATATGATGTTCCACAATAGCACATGAGGTCAATTCATTTTGGAAAGCCTCATCAATACCATATATAGTTCAGCGTAAGAACCAAAGTAATATAATTTTTCTGCGATCTGAGACTTGAATACTGAAGGACTTGTATCTGATCATCATGTTTAAATGATCATCATGTTTCATTGGCAAAGTAATATTAAAATTCTAAAGTAGAAGTAACATTCTTATCCTTGAGCCAAAAAGTTAAAAAAAGACCTTCATTGGCATCCGTAATAGATCTTGATGCTAAACTGATGGCTCGTGTGTTTTACAGAGTAATAAACTCAGAAGATTTTGACTCCACCCTGAGAGCATCTATCGGAGTTACCCTTAGGAGATAAGTTGCAGTACGGAAGCAATCATTCAAAGAGCATTCAGTTTTGCAACATTAGAAGTAGAATTCCATTCGTAAATATTTATGCCATGCTAAATTAAACCATAAGCCAATGATATATATATTGCTATGGCAGTTTCAAAATGAGGGCCTTTCCTGTTTAAGCAAATTAGTTTCAAGACATTATTAATTTTCCCCAATTTTTTAATCAGGAGTTTGATATATATGCTCATTCTATAACAAGGTTTTTGTAAAAATAATACCAAGAACTCTTACTGATGCTCACAAATCAGTACAACATTGCCAATGGTAATATTAAAATTGCAGCAATTTCTTTTCCTACATACATACAATAATTCAGACTTATTTACTGGTACAACGGCACCTCGCATTTCAGCCCAATTCTGAATTTAATCATTTACCAAGTTAATGTTAGCTGAGCGCACAGTAGGGGTGCTAGATGCAACGGCAAATATGTATGTATATCTGCGTATATTCAAACATAATCAATACCAGGAAGGTTTTCAATTGATTTAGTCGATGAATTCTCATATATCGTGAGTAATACCACAGACAATAGGGAGCCTTGAGGCACACTATTATCTAAAGTGTGACATTGATAAAGGTGTCCATCAATTTTTACCATTATCATATCAAATAGTATATCCCATTCACACAGTTCTTTAGGAATGAAAAGATGTAAAGTTCAATATCCTCCGATAGTACCATACTATGTTTTCTTATGTCTAAATTACTTTTTGGTGTATATTCAAGTTGATGGTACAATGAATGAACACATACTATTCTGCCAAAATCTGTTAGCAATTATTTTCTCAAGTATTTTAGATAAAACAGGGATTAGTGATATTGGGCGATAACCCTCTAATTTGTTTGGATTCTTTCCAGGCTTAGATATTGGCGCAAGAAGGGCATCTTTCCAATCATGAGGTAGATACCATTTTGTAAGACGTTATTATACAATTTAACTAAACGTTGTTTTAAAGCAAGTGGTGAATTCCGAATCTTAGAATAAGTGATCCGTAAATAGAAGGAGTTGGTACCCTTAACATTTCCTAGAGCACGATCTAGTTCCTCGACGGTAATTTCCACACATAAAACATTTACGGAGCCATCAGAATCATCGATGTTCGAAAGTTAGTTACGCTTTTCTGACACTATGGTGAGTCAAATATGTTGTCCGACGATGTAGAACTCCAAAAGTGAGCAAATCTGTTTGGAATATCAATTGGTTGCTTGTAATATTATCGTGATCAATAATGGAAATTTATTAGCCACTCCTTATATTTTTGACTCTGTCCATAACGTTCGGACATCCAACACTGGATTAAAGGAATTTAAGAAGTTGTTCCAAGTGAGCCGTTTAGCTACTATTGATTCTCGTTTTACTAGAGCACACGTTCTCTTGTCTTTTAAAAAGATTATCCTTAATCAGCTTAGTTATTGACAAGTTAAACCAAGCCGACGAATGTCTCACATTCTCTTTACTCCATGCTAATATATATACTCCGATAGAGTTAATAATTAAGGTGCTGAAATGACAATATAAACCAACGACTGGAAATAAATACACTTTATACAGGAAATGTGAGATGGAAAATACACCTTAATACCTTATCAAGCAACGAAAATATGTTGGAGAAATACAACCCAAAAACGACATTAAGAACAATGCAACGGTCTCTATTTCATAAAGAATTGAATTTTTGTAATAGGGGTAGTATTAAATTAGAGTAAAATATTAATGTTTTAAAAAGAAAAAATTTTATTTTTTGTGAAAAGTAATAATAAACTATTTAATTAGTTAATTATTTGTTGAATGAATTGTTAAATATAGAGTATGTTACATACTACTGAACAATAAATAAATAAATAGAACCTATAAGAAAATATCAAGATAACCTCCACGTCAGTTTAGCGTTAATAGAATACACTCTGTAGATGTGGAGCACTTGAAAAGAGAAGAATACGACGAACGTAGCAACAACATAGATCTCACCGACTTAAGAAGGAAAGTACCAAAATAAGCTTAAGTCTGTTGAAATCGAGGTCTGTTTCTTTAGACAATTACCTAGAAAATCTGGATGTGACCTCAGTTCCGATTATTCGTAGTGACGCGCAGCGAGAAATCTCAAAGGACTAGTTATTAACAAACGAATGGAGGCTAGGCTAGAGATGATTTTGAATGATTTTTTATTTTGAATAACTTATTTGTGGAATCTTTGAAGCATATTTTTACTCCGAATATTGCAGAGGACATCGAATATTTAGCACCCTTAACATTACAGCTTAATACAGCCTCATTATTCGAATTTCAATGAAATTGAAAGCGTCATCAGCGATGAAAACAAGAAGGCACCCGGAATTGAAATACAAATATCAGGTATGAAATGAGATTTTTTGTGAAAATGAAACACTAATTTTTAATTATGAAAACAAATAGTAGTCGGAAGGAGCCAAGTCTGATGAATACGGCAAGTGGGGTAGCAGCTCCCAGACTAATGCTTTGATTGTATCCTGAACCGATTTTGCTTTGTGTGCAGGTGCATTGTCATGTTGCCAAATTATCTTGCCGTGTCTTCTGGGTCATTCTGGTCGTTTTTCGGTTGATGTATTGCTTAAATTTATCATTTGTTGTCGGCAGCGATCTTTATTGACGGTTTCACCAGGTTTTAGGAGTTCCTTGTACACCACGCCTTTCTGGTCCCACCAGACACACAGCATTGTCTTCCTGTCGCAATATTGAATGTTGTTAAAGGGGACAATATAAAATATTGTGACTATTAACAAATGCTCCATGGTTTATAACAAATTCGAACATCCACAAAGATCTGAAAGTGCCTATAGTTAGAGGTATGTTGGTATGTATTCGAAGAAACTACAGGTCCATCCAAACTCAATGGCACGTGCAACCTTGAATGATGCTGATCATATCCGATTAAGAAGAAGAGACACTGCGGACCTCATACGGAGAAGAGTGAGAACAATGTCTAATTCTATGAACCTTTGATATTTCGTCCCACGGCTGGACAGATTTATCATAATAGTGGAATCATATAAGCTTTTAAATTTTGATTGCAAATTGTTTCCTCATATTTTAGTGAAAAAAAAAAAAAAACTACCACTACGATACAAAAATGTTTGATGTGAACAAAAAATTTGTTTTGACAAACTTTTATGCTCACAGCATAAAAGTAAAAAAAATCACAATTAAATACACTGCGCGTCATCAGGGTAGCGCCCCCCTCTTACTGACGGTTAATGTTAAATATTATCTGAACCAATTGAGGATATGGCCTTAAAATTTTTATATAGTATATTCCTATCAATTCCCTTTAAAATAAAACAACAATGATTGCTGTACCATTTAAAATAGAGTGCGTTTTTTATAGAGGTATAGAACTTTAGGTTGCAATAAAACAACGATGGATTATTCGATTGACATGAATTTTATTTGTTCGAAAGATAATCTTGTGGCATTACATTTTAAATATGACTTCTGGCATATGACCGCCATGGCTGTCGCGGATGTAGTCTAATCTGGACGTCCTATTTTCGATGACTTTTTCCAACATTTGTGACCGTATATCGGCAATAACACGGCGAATGTTGTCTTCCAAATAGTCAAGCGTTTGTGGCTTTACCGCATAGACCAGTGGTTTTACATAGCCCCACAGAAAGTAGTCTAGCGGTGTTAAATCACAAGATCTTGGAGGCCAATTCACAGATCCAAAACGTGAAATTAGGCGGTCACCAAACGTGTCTTTCAATAAATCTATTGTGGCACGAGCTGTGTGATATGTTGCGCCGTCTTGTTGAAACCACATCTCCTGGACATCATGGTTATTCAATTCAGGAATGAGAAAGTCAGTAATCATGGCTCTATACCGATCACCATTGACTGTAACGTTCTGGCAACCATAATTTTTGAAAAAGTAGGGACCAATGATTCCACCAGCCCATAAAAGGCACCAAACAGTCAGTTTTTCTCGATGTAACGGGTTTTCCACATACACTTGAGGATTACCTTCACTCCAAATGTGGCAGTTTTTTTTGTTGACGTAGCCATTGAACCAGAAGTGCGCTTCATCGCTAAACAATATTCTCTTATGAAAATTGAAAAAAAAAATTCACTTATGAAAAATGAAAATTGCACTATTTGCAAGCGTTGTTCAGATGTGAGTCTATTCATGATGAGTTGCGAAGCCAAACCGAGAATAAATCACTTGACAGCTGTTAAATCGGTCGCCATCTTGAAAAGTAATGCCAAATTAAAGTTCTATACCGCTATAAAAAACACGGTGTAGTAATTAATTTTTTTAGAAAAATTATACTAAAAACGTGTTGAAAGAATTGGTCATCAGGATAGCGCCATCAGCTATAATTTCAATTTAATTAGTGTTTGTAGCATCTATATAGCATTTTAGTTCTTAAATACTACATTTTAAACAGTATTAAGGATTATTAGTAATGCGTGGTACAACATTTGTTTGAAATATCCTCAAAAATTCGATTGGAAATTGAATTGAAAAGTTTTTCAATATAATTCAACGAAATGGTAGACAAAGTGTGTATGGCTTCTTTCATTAATTCCTTTTTTGTGTTGTTGTATTATCTTCCGGACTCGTACACTTTCCTAGCCACCCAGCTCCTTACGTTTTTGTTTATATTTAGGCCAGGAAAATAAGGTGGCTCTGAGTCCACGATTTAAGGGATCGGACTATATGGATTGGAACATTTTAGATTTCCAAATAAGTTTAAGGTCATAGTTCAAATAGTTCAGATAATATTTAACATTAACCGTCAGTAAAGAGGGGCGCTATCCTGATGACGCGCAGTGCATATAGAGTTTTAAGTTAATAGATAAAACATACAATTTATAATTAAAATACTTTACTTGATTTGATTGAGGGCGAGTGAATACCTAAGGTACTCCAAAATATTTGATTTTTTTGAAACCAACTATTTACTTGTCTTGTTGAGCTCATTGTGGCTGAAGTGTAACTCTCTTTGACCTTTGATCGACCTCACACGACAACTTACTAGAATAGTGTTTCGAGTAGATATCTTGCTATAATGCCAATGTAGTTGCATTTTATCACCAACATATAGAAGCATACCATTTTCCAGAATATTGTCTTCGCTTATATTAATTTTTTAAATGAGGCAATTAAGGAATAATAAGTCCAGACCAAGAAAAAAAGAAAATATCCAACATATTACCAGAAGTATTCATTATAACTTATATTTCTTGCTACTATAATGAATAATAGATTACAGAGCATTGAGAGATCACTGAGGGATGAGCAAGCAGGCTTCAAACCACATCTTAATAATATAGCAATCAGTAGAGTGGCGCACACCATTCGTCGAGTCGATAAAATGCAGTGCTATATGGGATATGGCAAAGAGTGTTCCAGCAACTGAGGAACTTAATTAAGGCGATGTATAATAATAATACCACATTACAGGTTCGCCATAATGGCATGGCTTCCTTCATGATAAACGCTAGCTAAGTTATTAACTTATAAGTGAATGAATGTACGAAAAACCAGTTTTTACCCGTAAGTCAGGATTTTGGAGGTGTTACGATAATTTGTAAATCAGATTTTTGTTGTACTCGATAGCACCTATCAGAAAAATGGTATCACTTCCCGGATATTTATACTTTTTTCTTTCTTATCGCACAAGTATACTTACAGTTAGTGTCATTAATATTCGGTTTTATTAAAGAGATATGTTTAACTGATACGTCTTAAGCTAAATGTATATCTTTTTCAACATTTTTTTATTTTCATTAATAGTTTATTTAGACACTTGAAAGTTCACATTTGTATTTAGAAAAAAAGAATAACAATATAACAAAAAAAATAAATTAATTCAGGTGGCATAAAATATCGCGCGTCAATAATATTCGGTTTTCTCTGAAAAGAAACAAATAATACATTAGAAAAATGGTTTTATATAAAATTCAGTATTTTGTTGGATAACCCTTTTGTTTTATAACTTCACTCAGACGGTTTGACATTTTTTTTACTATTTTAGCTGTATAAGCTGCAGAAATACGATCCCATTCTTTTTGAAGCCGCAATTTCAAGTCTTCAATGGATGTTATTTTGTAGTTGCAGATTCGCCGGTCCAGCTCATCCCATAAATTCTCAATCGGATTGAGGTCTGGGGATTGTGCAAGTGGATGGAGAACTTTAGGGCAGTTATAGAGCAACCATTCTTGAATTAAACGCGACTTGTGCTTTGGGTCGTTATCTTGGTAGAATTTAAAAGAATCTAAAACGCCCATCTTATTTGCACTTTCTTTCAAATTTTGACGGAAGATATTCAAATATGATTCCTTATTCATAATTCCACTGATAAAAACTAATTTTCCCGTCCCTTTAGCTCCCATACCATAACATGTCCATTTCCATGTTTTACGGTTGGTTTTAAATTTTGTGGTTGTAGCTCCTCATTTGGCTTCCGCCACACCATTACACGCCCATCGGATCCAAATACGTTATACTTGCTCTCGTTCGCAAATATAACTTCATCACACCAAGCTTCAGGCTTCTTAATGTACTCCCTGGCAAAACTCAAACGAGCTTTTCGGTTGCGTATATTAACCAGTGGCTTACGACGTGCTACTCGGCCATGAAAACCTTTTTTCTTATGGTTCTTCGTATAGTAGATGCAGATATTTTCTTTTTAAACTCATTGAGCACATCTGTGACTAATTTGGGAGCACTTAAGCGTGGGTTAGATTTTATTTTTCGCACAATTGAACTTTCTTCCCGCTCGGTTAATTTTTTTGGCTGACCTGTCTGCTCTATGGAGTGTATTCTTCCTTCAGTTTTGTGCCTTCTGACAATGTCCCCAACTGTATTTGGTTTCATATTCAGAATTTCAGCAATCTCTTTGTACTTTTTACCTTTTTCATAATGGAATATAACAAGTTTTCGCTGTTCCAAAGGAGTGTTTTTTCCTTTGCGCCCAGTTTGTATAATTTGCAGTGAAGTAGAACTTTGGACAGACAAGAAAGGAGGTGTTATGCACTTTTATTAAAACGTATCTCTATATTGCTGGAAAAGTAGCTGAATAACATGTTTTTTGTAAATAGCATATAAATAGGGGAAAAACCGATTATTAATGGCGCTTAGTAAACAGGGTTAACAAACTTTGATCGATTTATCACGGTTGCATGGTTACCGTAGAGCCATTTTTTCCATATATTTGAATACTCATACTGACAACATTTATTTAAGTTTTTGCTATTCTTCTGATTACCTATCCATTTCGCTAATGCCAGGGTTTTATTATCGATAAACTTAAAAACCGAATATTAATTACACTAACTGTACATATTTTTGGCGCGTTCAAAAAGTTTTTTTTTTTTCGTTTTTGTTGTGCAGCTTTAGTTCTTGTAAGAATTTTGTTGTACCTTTTTATAGGTTTTGTTAAGCTGTAAATATAGTCTTAAAAAATATAAATCGCTTCAATTCATCGCGTTTTAATAGTCTTAAATATAAGCTAAATTCTAAAATACGAAAGTGTTTATTTTTTTTTTTTTGACGCTTACTGTATATAACTGCTTCGTGATATATGGATCAGAAAATTCCTTTGATCAACGCTTCATAAATCCTAATACTCCATTAGCTTTACTAACCATCAAAAAAGTATGATTACAAAATGTTAGCTTATGATCCAACAAAATTCCTAGATCATTTGTAATAAAAACTCTATCCAGAGTTGTTCCTTTAAAAAGACAAGAATTATCAAGCGTTTGTGAACGATAAAATGACATGTGTTTACATCTTCTGATATTCAAGTCCAAAGAATTGAGATCACACCATTAAGCAAAATATTCGATGTCAGTTTGCATAGATAATTAACCAGAAATATTATTAAAGGAGTTAAAAAGTTTGACGTTATCCGCATACATAAGAATATTTAAACTACAAATTACAGATGGTAGGTCGTTGATAAATGTATACAGTACAGGACCCAAAGGACTGCTCTGTGGCACTCCAGAAGGAATATCAATAACGTTAGAAACGGCATTTTTAAATTTTACTTGTTGACTTCTGCCAGAAAGATACGAATTAAGCCAGCGAATTGAATTGTTGCTAAATCCCATGCATGAAAGTTTAATAGTAAAATGTCATGGCTAATTATATCAAAAGCCTTACTAAAATCGGTATTGATAACATCTGTTTGCTTAGAATGAATGAAACAATCATTTATATTAGCGTAAGTATCAATATATTAGTAGCTGTGGATAGTGATTTTCGACAACCATATTGACATGAAGATGAAAGAGATGAAACTTCTTGACAAACACTGTCAGTTAAAACCTTTTCTAAAAGTTTTGGTATTGAATTCAACTTGGCAATTCCTCGATAATTCGAAACTTCAAGTTTGCTTCCATTTTTAAATAAAGGTATTATGAATGATTTTTTTCTAAATTGAAGGTAAGTAACCCATTTCAAAGAAGTTTACAGTCAGAGAACCACAAAGAATTTCAGAGCAGTTTTTAAGGTATTCCGTCAGGACCAGGATAACATTAATTCTGCAATGATCTTAATAAAACTGTCTTAATAAAACTTTGATAAAACTGCCTCAGTACCGATGAAAGAAAAATGTATATTTGATGTGTAAAAAATATTATAAGGAGAAATGGTATGTTTGTCAAATGATTCATTAGAGTACGTAGTAGTAAAAAATCCGCAAATAGTTTACTAACAGATATCTCATCCTCAGCACAACGAGAATCAAATTTCAAGTATATAGGATAATCATTAGCACTGCTTTTAGAGTTAATGACGTCATAAAACGCTTTAGGGTTAAATTTCATTTTTTTTCATTCTGCTTAAATACCTGTTGTATGCAAATTTGTTGGCGGTAATATATTCACAACTTAAAAAACAGTAATTTATTAAATCAGCATAAGTAAGAGCCAGACAACTTATATATTTTTTATATTTGATAAAAATGCATTACTAATTAGAGATGCCTTACTACACCGAACCAAAATGTTGTCCACTACTTCAGAAACGCAGTGATGCAAAATACCATAAAAATTTGATATTATTCTGTTCTAGCTATTTCCAGAAATAATAAAATCTCAATCAACACTGGATAGTAATGGCTGTATTCATAAAAAGTTATTACAGCTTTATAAGAGATTTACCATACGTCAAAAAATTCAAAAATTTTTATTGATAAACGGAAAATAGTCTTATTAAGCTTTTATAAATCATTTATAAATTTGAAATTTTTATTTTAGATTTATACCTTCTATAAACCTTTAATAAGTTGAAATTTGTATTTTTATTTTATATTTTTTCTATCTGTTTTGAATTTAAAAAATAATAAAATAAAATCTAAACAAAAATACATATGTGCGTATGTTTTTACATATATGGAAATTTATATTAAAACAAATACTTATAAATCCGGACAAAAGGTCAGGACAGAATAGAATAGGATATGAATGGTAGAACGACAAAGCGCATCTCTTCAAAAGAAAAAGAGACAGTACATACATATGTATATTAAAATGGAAAAGAAAAACAAGCGAAGGCAAATCTTCATAAATAATTGCCCATAGGCTCATTCCCATTACAATTTGAAACAGGTTAGCAAACCCTTTGTCACTATTCTTACACCAGACGGTAAAGCCCTGAACAGTGGCACAGTAGGTGTACTACTGTTTCTATCTGCTCCACATCATAGCACAACATAGAAAATTTCTGCATACAGTTGAACAATCTTTTTATCATCTCCCTTATCAAGGGCAGACCCGCAATTATACCCGTCGTGAGCGATAGATATTTCTGACTCATTCTTGAAAGAACCCTTGAACTTAACAAAGTCAGTCTAAGTGACATAATATGAGCTAAGTATTATAATAAATGGAAGATCAAAATGAACACTTACAGAACACAGGTCATTTTGTTTCCTTTAAATAAATCTCGAAAAAAAATCTCCATCCTACTACGAAATGTAAACGTAATTATACCTTTAAGTGATAATCTGAAATATCTGGGAATGTATTTAAACAAAAAACTTACATATGCAGGACCTATTGAACACTGCGTACAAAGCTACGAAATGCTGTAGAGCTCTCTATGCTTTACTAAATAAAAGGTCTCAGCTGAAACAGAATAATAAGATCATTATATGTACACAAAACCGTTATAAGGCCTATATTGCTAGTCGTATATGAGTTTTGTGTTTGGGGTAAATCAGCAAAAATCGCATATCAGGAGAATCCAATTCGCCCAAAACAACGCGCTGAAAATAATTCGCAAACTTTGTTTATATCAAACTCAAGATCTACACTCGAGATTTTTTTATTAAAGAATAAGAGACATATTCACATTACTATTCTTTTTTTATGGTATTTTTTTTACAAATTTTCTTTACAAAATAGTAAATAATATGTAAATAAGTAAAATAAGTACAAAAAAAATAGTGATGGACAAAGAAAACTAAAAGAAAGCTGGTAATTAATTACTTTTTACATTCAGTTGTTTTAAAAGCCAATTTTTTTTTGATTTATAAATTTTTTAAGTTTATTTTTTGTTAATGCTTAATATTATTTTCTTTAAATAATTTTTTTTTAAACAATTTTATTATTATTTCACTACTATTATAAATTTTTAAATAGCATTGTACTTCAAGTTTTTTGTATCATCACTAGGCCGAAAGTAACAAATAAAATAACATGGTGTTGCCAACAAAACAATAAAATCGTTTAATAGTAAATTTGCTTTTATTAAACACTTGTAAATAAGATTTTTTCCTTTGGGTTTATAAGACAAAAAGTGTTTAATAACTATTGTACTCTTAAAACCTAAAATAAGGATTTTTTATGAATACAGCTGTAAGTAATTAAATTTTGCATAGCTCACTCGAGAAAAGTAAAAAGCTTTTTCGCGTCGTTTACTATGTATTTTCACTGGAGCGATGTAAGTAGAACTAAAAATTTCTAACTATATAGTAGGATGGTGACTTCGGGATACGTAAATGGACACAAATTTAGAAGATTTTTATCCGAAGGCTGGTTAACAAAAACTAAATCGAGAAGTTTGTCAAATGTATTGTAATTGAAAAATACCACCAGTAAGCGGAGACTGAATAAATTCATTCCCTTAGGAACCAGGTATTTTATTTTAAAGTAAAAAATATGCGTCTGTTTTGGGTCGTCCAGTATAATAATAACCCAAAACATGCTTCAAAACTTGTCAAAGAATGGTTGCGTAACTAAAAAGTAAAAGTTTTCGGGTAAACAGCTCAATCGCTTGACCTTAACCATATTAAAAGTCTATGGAACATTATAGATCGCAAAGAAAAAAGGAGTTCTGAGATGAACAAGGACGCCATTTTTAATCAGATTCAGGATGCTCAATACACCATTTCTGAAACTCAAACCGAGGAATTTGTTGTTGCAAAACCCCACAAATGTGCTCCTATCATTAAAAATAAAAGTTACTTTACGACTATTAATTTTATTTTAAAGTTCTTTGACAGAAATACAAAAGTTGCTTTGCTGGGCCTGTGACCGACTTACAGAAGATGCCGATTTTGCCAAAAAAATCATCTTTTCAGATGAAGTTCATTTTGAATTTGGCGGGTATGTAAACAAGCAAAATTGTCGCATTTGGGCCACAGAAAACCCGCACGCATACATTGAAAAGCCGATACACCCAAGACGAGTCACTGTTTGTTGCGGGTTTTGGTCCGGTGGCATAATTGGGCCACTTTTCTTCGAAAATGAGCAAGGGGTGGCCCTTAGAGTCAATGGCGATCGTTATCGGGCCATGTTGAACAAATTTTTGTTCACAAAAGTTGAAGAGGAGGATATTAGCAACATTTGGTTTCAACAGGACGGCGGTACGTGCCACACAGCCGAAGCTACACTCGATGTTTTGCGCCCTGTTTTTGAAGATCGCATTGTCAGCCGCAGAGCTGATGTCGTTTGGCCACCTCGGAGCTGCGATTTGACAGCGTTGGACTGTTATTTGTGGGGTGCCGTCAAAGATAAGTGTTACGTCAACAACCCAGAGACAATTGACGCTTTAAAGGACAATATTCGAGAAGCCATTGGTGAAATACAGCTGCACACAATCGACAATGTGCTTAAAACTTGGACCGATCGTGTAGGCTACTGCATGGCCAGCCGAGGCAGCCATTTGAATGAAATTATTTTCTATTATTAACCGGAAGGATTGTACTTTCAAATAAAAAAAGAAATTTGAGAAAATATTCAGTAGTTTTTTTTATAGCATTTTCAAAAAAAAAAAAAAAAAAAAAAAAAAATTATTTGGCGAACCTTTTATAAAACATATAGTTTAGATTGATTTAGAAGAAATTTTATTGCCGAAAAACGGATGTAAATTTCTGCAGGAAAATTGTAATTGTATACATTGACCATATAATATAAAACTGTGTAGTATAAAGTAGAATTTTTACTGCCACAAAGTCAGTATCTTCACTAGAAGGAATAGCTAAATATTCACAGGGAACAGTATCAAGTACTGCAATAAGAACACCACCATCAAATTTAGGTAGTCGATCATATCTAAAAATTTTATACCTCGGGCATAAAGTTTCAGAATTACAAATATTTCTTTTATTATTTAACCAGATGGTGAAACTCAAAACTAGCAGTAATAATAGTTTTATCATTTATCTGTCAACTTCATAGTTAGCGAGTTTCTCTATAATGATTTTGTGTTCTACAAGATTAAAAGCTTTTGAAAAATTGTAAAAGATTCCGGCAACTCCAGTAAAACTTTCATCTAGTCCTTTGCATATATTTTTCATTACGTACACAATAGCTTCCTCAGAAGAATGTGGCCCCTCTTTTTTGAAACCAAACTGGTATTCATTAGAGTATCCACTCGATTAATCGTTGTTCGATTAATCAAATTATTTTTTGGTCATTATTTGATCTAATATGAAAATAGCCAATTTCGAGTAACAAATAACTCGAACAATGTGTGTCAATTAATCGAGCAACTTTTGTATGTAAAATTTTTGGTGTGAAATAGAAAATGTATATGATTATTTAGTTTTACACTTTGTATATTATCTATTAAAATTGTATTAAAAATGAGAAATGTATAAATATCACTTCTTTTTGTTTTCATTACATACTTTTCGAACATATTGTAATTTTGCTTGTTTTTAGGTCAGCCGCTACTGGTTTGTTAGACATTTTAGCTTGAGTTTTAAAATCAACCTAATTTCCACAAGGTTCCACACTAGCGATAGCTTTTTAAAATACATTTCAAAAACCAAAACAATAGAAAATCAAATCGTGCAATCGATTGATTCATAATAATAATAATAATAATAATAATAATAATAATAATAATAATAATAATAATAATAATAATAATAATAATAATAATAATAATAATAATAATAATAATAATAATAATAATAATAATAATAATAATAATAATAATAATAATAATAATAATAATAATAATAATAATAATAATAATAATAATAATAATAATAATAATAATAATAATAATAATAATAATAATAATAATAATAATAATAATAATAATAATAATAATAATAATAATAATAATAATAATAATAATAATAATAATAATAATAATAATAATAATAATAATAATAATAATAATAATAATAATAATAATAATAATAATAATAATAATAATAATAATAATAATAATAATAATAATAATAATAATAATAATAATAATAATAATAATAATAATAATAATAATAATAATAATAATAATAATAATAATAATAATAATAATAATAATAATAATAATAATAATAATAATAATAATAATAATAATAATAATAATAATAATAATAATAATAATAATAATAATAATAATAATAATAATAATAATAATAATAATAATAATAATAATAATAATAATAATAATAATAATAATAATAATAATAATAATAATAATAATAATAATAATAATAATAATAATAATAATAATAATAATAATAATAATAATAATAATAATAATAATAATAATAATAATAATAATAATAATAATAATAATAATAATAATAATAATAATAATAATAATAATAATAATAATAATAATAATAATAATAATAATAATAATAATAATAATAATAATAATAATAATAATAATAATAATAATAATAATAATAATAATAATAATAATAATAATAATAATAATAATAAATAATAATAATAATAATAATAATAATAATAATAATAATAATAATAATAATAATAATAATAATAATAATAATAATAATAATAATAATAATAATAATAATAATAATAATAATAATAATAATAATAATAATAATAATAATAATAATAATAATAATAATAATAATAATAATAATAATAATAATAATAATAATAATAATAATAATAATAATAATAATAATAATAATAATAATAATAATAATAATAATAATAATAATAATAATAATAATAATAATAATAATAATAATAATAATAATAATAATAATAATAATAATAATAATAATAATAATAATAATAATAATAATAATAATAATAATAATAATAATAATAATAATAATAATAATAATAATAATAATAATAATAATAATAATAATAATAATAATAATAATAATAATAATAATAATAATAATAATAATAATAATAATAATAATAATAATAATAATAATAATAATAATAATAATAATAATAATAATAATAATAATAATAATAATAATAATAATAATAATAATAATAATAATAATAATAATAATAATAATAATAATAATAATAATAATAATAATAATAATAATAATAATAATAATAATAATAATAATAATAATAATAATAATAATAATAATAATAATAATAATAATAATAATAATAATAATAATAATAATAATAATAATAATAATAATAATAATAATAATAATAATAATAATAATAATAATAATAATAATAATAATAATAATAATAATAATAATAATAATAATAATAATAATAATAATAATGATAATAATAATGATAATAATAATGATAATAATAATGATAATAATAATGATAATAATAATGATAATAATAATGATAATAATAATGATAATAATAATGATAATAATAATGATAATAATAATGATAATAATAATGATAATAATAATGATAATAATAATGATAATAATAATGATAATAATAATGATAATAATAATGATAATAATAATGATAATAATAATGATAATAATAATGATAATAATAATGATAATAATAATGATAATAATAATGATAATAATAATGATAATAATAATGATAATAATAATGATAATAATAATGATAATAATAATGATAATAATAATGATAATAATAATGATAATAATAATGATAATAATAATGATAATAATAATGATAATAATAATGATAATAATAATGATAATAATAATGATAATAATAATGATAATAATAATGATAATAATAATGATAATAATAATGATAATAATAATGATAATAATAATGATAATAATAATGATAATAATAATGATAATAATAATGATAATAATAATGATAATAATAATGATAATAATAATGATAATAATAATGATAATAATAATGATAATAATAATGATAATAATAATGATAATAATAATGATAATAATAATGATAATAATAATGATAATAATAATGATAATAATAATGATAATAATAATGATAATAATAATGATAATAATAATGATAATAATAATGATAATAATAATGATAATAATAATGATAATAATAATGATAATAATAATGATAATAATAATGATAATAATAATGATAATAATAATGATAATAATAATGATAATAATAATGATAATAATAATGATAATAATAATGATAATAATAATGATAATAATAATGATAATAATAATGATAATAATAATGATAATAATAATGATAATAATAATGATAATAATAATGATAATAATAATGATAATAATAATGATAATAATAATGATAATAATAATGATAATAATAATGATAATAATAATGATAATAATAATGATAATAATAATGATAATAATAATGATAATAATAATGATAATAATAATGATAATAATAATGATAATAATAATGATAATAATAATGATAATAATAATGATAATAATAATGATAATAATAATGATAATAATAATGATAATAATAATGATAATAATAATGATAATAATAATGATAATAATAATGATAATAATAATGATAATAATAATGATAATAATAATGATAATAATGATAATAATAATAATAATAATAATAATAATAATAATAATAAAAGTATCAGTATAATAGACGATTTCATGTATTTATACAAGACAAAGAGAAGGTCAGAAAAACTTTTTAATGCACCGCAAAGTCTGTTCTTTCTCCTACGCTATTTCTAACATTTCTTAACGACTTTCTTCTTCTTACTGCCAATCCTACTACTCTTACACAGATGGCAGTAACATTTATCGTTCATATTCTTTTGATCGTAGGCCGAGCCTCTTGGAGATTGGAGCGAAAAGGGTGCACGACACACTCACAAGCGACTTGGCGAAAATCTCCGAGTAGAGTCATGCGAAAGGTCTGGATTTTAATACAACCAATACCAACTCAGACGTGGTGGTGTGTTGTCATCTGTGTCCATGGGTAATGTATATATTGGGAAATCAGATGGTCTTAATATTTTGGATGTGAGAATGGCGTTCATTGTAACGATCATATATTTTATGTGCAAGTAATATTTCACTCCATCTGATCTCCTTAATATTTACAAGAGCTATGTCCGAAATAAGGGAATTAATTTTCTAATAGTCACATATTTTCACGTAGTGCTAATTTTTCTCGTAGAGCGTATCCCTTTGTAGCTAATTGTCCAATGAATCGCACAACGCATTATAGAGAGAATTAATTAAGCACTCAGGGTGCTGGACTCAAAAGAAAAAATATCGCTTTCGATTTTAAATAAAAAAAAGCAAAAAACCAAATACACATATATGTTTTTTCCATTATAGTCTATTTACACCTGAACGAAATCTACTAACGAGATTTCGATAAAAATCTAGTAGATTTCAACTAGAATTCCAAGACAAAACAAAATCTACTTCGTCATGAGATTTTGTCGAAATCTAGTTAAAATCTAGTAAATTTATGGATGCAACTCTGTTTTTTGTACTAATAATACAAAAAATACAACTCTGTTCAAGAAAAATTACATTAAAAATAAAAAAAATATTGTTTTCTCATTTCTCTTGCCTCCACGGTGGCGCAAATTTTGTACTTCTGAGCGCTGCCCTACAATGTCTTTGAAAATAATCGCTCTTGCCACAAATTGCACAAATCACTTTTGCTCTTTGCTCTACCACCTCTTTGATAGCTGTAATGAAATGTTCTTTAGTAGTTACAGTTTTCATGCTATACGCTTTATGTACCTGGGGCTAAGATATCTCTCGAACGATCTCCTGCGCTAGTGAGAACGACACGGTCTCCTAAAAAGTTGTCTTATGAGCAGCACAAACCGATTACTTAATGTCAGGATCCCTTATATTATTAATGACTAAGTTGCACCAAATTCTCGACCTCCATTGCAAAGGCTTGAAGCGACTCATCAGTCTTTTGTGTTCGGCACCTTAACTCCATACGGTACAAATCTCGCTTGTGCTCGTCGCCAAATTTACGCCGTAGCGCCACTTTTAAGTCGTTGTAGTTTCTGCAGCTGTCTGGCATTCTGCTGCAGCACCTTTTAACGTCAAAATTAGTCATAGAGCCTTTTCTTCATTGTCCCATTAGTTTCTACTGGCCACTGTCTCGAAATAGAATTTAAATACGGATAGGGGTGAGCTACCATCAAGGCAAAGTGTTTTTATTCTGCTGAAAGCTTCTGGTATAATAATCCTTGGTTCTTGTTTTTGGCACTGAAGACTGTTAATTTTATCCTCCATTACAACAAATTTTTCGTCAACAGTTTTTCTAAATTTAACACTTTGGCCTCGGCGCCACTAACTCTTTTGCTGACCGCCTAATATATTTCCTGCAACTTCTCTGTTGTCGCTTTAGAAGTTTCTGGTATTTCGGCTCTACAGGTTTCTAGTAGCACAATAGAAGTCGTCTCGAGTCTCATTTCAATTTTTTCCCAGAAAATCCTGGTTTTCAGTTCTAGAAGTTTCTTTTACCTCAGCCAAAAGCTTTTCGTTATCTAGAATTTTCTTGTACCTTCGCCAAAACTTTTTCGATTTGTACATGCATTTTTTTCATCATATCAGCCAGCAGGGAATTAACGTCTATACTACTTTTTGTTGCAGAGACACTCATCTCCGGGTCTTCCTCATCATTAAATTCATAACTATCAATGTTAACTCCGCGTCGATGAAATTTCTCTAGGAAACGCTTCTGTAATTCGGCCTTGTTTCTAGTTGCTGACAGCCTGTGCACTTTTAATTTTTGGAATTTCATTTATCCGTTTTATACTTTTAATTTTTTATTTTTAATTATTTTATTTTTATTTAATTTATTTTCTATACGAAATCACTCACTTCTGACACCAATGTTATTTTCTTCACCATTTTAAAACGTTTGAGTTCTTTTTAATTGCGTTAAATGAAATAAATAACACGTATGTTGTTGTTTTACTTTATACACTTATTTATATATCTTCTGTCTATACAATTCTAACTATACAGCTTATTTATCTTGCACTTAATACTCGCTTAATACACAAATACTCAACACTACTATTTACGCCTTAACGCGACTTTATTTTATGACTGTTTTTTTTAATTTCATGTAACGATTGTCCAAAATTATAAAGAGGTGTATAGACATGAAACTTAGCACACTTACTTCAATTGATAAAAGATAGTCAAATCAAAGGTTTGAAAAAATTCGGAGGAAGTATTCGTGTCCTTCCCGTATATTCTGAAAATTATAGATATTAAAAAATTAAAAAAAAAATCAAAATTTATGAAATTTTGTACAATAATAATTTTTAATATTTTGACCAAATTTGGATGAAGTCGGAGCAAGAACACTACAGAATCAAAAATGTCCTTGTTCAAAAATTACAAAAACTTATATTTTCATAATGTAGTTTTGTAAATAAAACATAACATTCCCAATATGTCAACAAAATTTTGTTTCCGAATGGGAGTAAGGACACACACTTACTTATTTACATACATAAATGGCTTAACCTCCATATAAAATAAAGTTTTTTACTTTATAAATTTAATTAATTGTAAAGGGTCCGCCATCTAACGTTTTTTTTTTCAACTAGTGCTTATTTCGTGAATGGTAACATTTAGCTCATGTCTGATTTGACAGATAATTAGTTTTATCCTTCCGATGAACGAATATGGTTGTGTATACGCTTGAACAACACTGGGAATCTGGGCCTGCGATCGACTTACAGAAGATGCCGATTTTGCCAAAAAATATCATCTTTCCAGATGAAGCTCATTTTTATCTTGGCGGGTATGTAAACAAGCAAAATTGTCGCATTTGGGCCACAGAAAACCCGCACGCATACATTGAAAAGCCGATACACCCAAGACGAGTCACTCTTTGGTGCGGATTTTGGTCCAGAGGCATAATTGGGCCATTTTTCTTCGAAAATGAGCAAGGAGTGGTCGTTACAGTCAATAGCGATCGTCGTCGGGCCATGTTAAACGAATTTTTGTTCACAAAAGCTGAAGAGAAGGATATTAGCAACATTTGGTTTCAACAGGATGGCGCTACGTGCCACACAGCCGAAGCTACACTCGATGTTTTGCGCCCTGTTTTTGAAGATCGCATTGTCAGCCGCAGAGCTGATGTCGTTTGGCCACCTCGGTGCTGCGATTTGACACCGTTGGACTATTATTTGTGGGGTGACGTCAAAGATAAGTGTTACGCCAACAAGCTAGAGACAATTGACGCTTTAAAGAACAATATTCGTGAAGCCATTGGTGAAATACAGCTGCACACAATTGATAATGTGCTTAAAAATTGGACTGATCGTGTAGGCTACTGCATGGCCAGCCGAGGCAGCCATTTGAATGAAATTATTTTCTATTATTAACCGGAAGGATTGTACTTTCAAATAAAAAAAGAAATTTGAGAAAATATTCAGTAGTTGTTTTTTTATAGCATTTTCAAAAAAAAAAAAAAAAAGTACAAAAATTATATGGCGGACCCTTTATTAAATTTGAAACAAATGTAATAATATGAAAATTTTTAAGAAGTTAATGCATCAGTATATTTTTACATTAAAACGTTAGTTTATTTTATGAAATAGGAACACACAGGAACACATTTATTCACTACCACTAAGATTATCGCCTTCGGTTCCTTCCAGCAATTCATTACTAGACATTACTCCTGTACAGTCTTCTGTTTTATTTATATATACCTTTAAATCTGTAGCTCATAATTTTTTAAGAGCTGTTTTTGATTACATCGAAACCTTTAGATATGACTGCAGAATCAAATAAACGTTTAGGTCCTTATTCGATTCAATCCTACTAATTTTTCTCACATGTTTCATTCTGGCATTTCTTATAATTTTATGACTTGATTCTATGGCCTCCTCGGATAACATTCCAATGGGATTAATAGAATGCTTAATATAATCGAAAATAATTTTTTAAGTGTTCTTTTAATTTACAGTATACAAATATTTCACTTCATATGAGAGAAAGCAAGATTTATGAGTGTTTGGCTGTTTGATATTAAAAGTTTGTAGTTCATTAATATTATAAAGCAATTATTCCCAAGTGTTTTATTTTGTTCAAATGTACTATTTTTTCCCCATAACAAAATAACTGTTGTGAATTGGCCAAATGTTTTACAAAAAAAAAAAAAAAAAAAAAAAAAAAAAAAAAAAAAAAAAAAAATGAAAACAACTCACAGCGCGAATTTCTTTACAAAATATTTCAGTATCTACCTAATCACACAACTTAACTTCAAATCTGCGAGTATTTCTTCCAATTATTGTTGAATTTTACAAGTGTAAAAATACAATAATACCATTTGTGAACGATTGTCAAGATATTGTTTAATTTTATTCATCACAGTACTTGTTTTATTTTGTTCTACTTCTACACAGAGGCTGGAAATATCACGAATCTGAAGGGATGTTGACACCAAAAAATTGGGGGAAGTAGGGGCAGCTGAATTTTATATGTCTAATACATTATTGTGGCATTAATATATAAAAAATTGTAAAAGTAATTTTTAATATATTTTATAATTTCCTTTTAAAGTTTGTCTCTGTTGAAAAATTTTAATTTTGTATTACAATTTCCTTTTAGCTAACAGTACTATACATATGATCAATATTTTAAACAATGCCACTGTTACAATTTTAATTAGGTAATAACCAGATGTAAAAATTCCATGCTATTTTTTAAATTTACTATGTTGCATACAAATTATAACTTTGAGCCGCTATAACTCCAAAACTACTCAACAGTTTTCACTAAAATTTTGAATATAATCTATTTGAAGAGTTTTCTGTTTAAATATTAAAAAAATAATAATTGAATCTTTACATAAATTTTAACCATTTTTAGCCTAGCTCAAAACACTGTGCGCCGCCTTTTATATAAAAATCACATTACTTCCAAATGTTCTTGCATTTACCACAGCATTATATCTCCGTTAATTTCAAATGCAGAACCCAAATTCGGTACTGTAACACCGTTCAATACGCAATTGGCAACACTGTTATTAACACAAATTAAGTATGGCATAACCAGGGTGGACTTTAAACAAACCAAATCTTTTCTTTAGGGATTGTTTATTTTTGTAACAATACATGTGAGCTCAGATGTAGTAACGTTGGTTAGCAAAACCCTTATAAAGCTGTTCTGGGTTGAATTGGACATTGGCTGTTTGAGCAAAATTAAAGGAAGTATGAAAAGGAACGTAATGCATCGAGTAAACAGCAAAACATTGACATTAGTCTTTTTTGCACCAAGCCACATAACTATTGTAACTAGTGTACTCATCGGCCGACAATTAGCCGCATACTAGCATCTAACTTTTATTTTAATTAATGTAGTGTTTTAAAATTAAAACTGTAATATAATTTTTTTTACAAAAATTAAAAAAAAACTGATTTTTATATGACAAATAAATAAAATATACATACATACATATGAGTACATACCTTATGTACATATTTTTAGTTTGTTTTTTATTTATAGCTCAACAAAAACTATGCATGCATTTTCTTTATTTGTGTTAGTAAATACTTTATAGCCGTATTACTCCCAAAGTACTGAACCGATTTAATTAAAATATTCACCCCTATCATAAATAATATGGCAAATTTCTATTCCCATGAAATTTTTATTCCCATCGAAGGCAAAATTGATATCATGAATCTCCAATGAAATTTTTGTTCTATTTTCACAATCTATTATTTTACGTTGAATGTTAATAAAAATAAACAAAGAAAAAATGTGTGAATTTTTATTAGAAAGTAAAATGTTTGCACAAAAATGGTCAAAATAAAAAAAATTGAATAAAAAGTAATTAAAATTAAAACAAATTCCTGCAAAGCAATTATCATGCAAAGAGTTGCACAAATAAAAGCTGGAAAAGAGAAGAAACAAAACAAACTTTTCTTCAGCAAGATGGGCGGAAAGACATTGATGACTACGGTCAAACAGTAACAATTTAAAAGTGGCTTAAACGCAAAAAGAATAGAAAAATAAAACTAAAAGTGTATATTTATCCCGATGACATACCCATCGATCAACTTCTATCAAATAAAATTAAAAATCAACAAAACAAAGAACTATGTAAGTGGAACCGATGAAGAGCCGGGTGAGGATGGATTTAATGACATATTCGATAGTGGCGAAGAATCTGATGGTACGGAGGAGGTCGTCGATTCCGTTTTTTCCATATTTTATTAGCATATTTTAAAATTCAGCCAACACGTCTCTTTAACTACAGGAAATAAATCTTTTACTCTGCATTTTATTGTGAATTATGTATATTGTTTTGCACTTTATTACACTTCTGGTTTCTAAAATAGGTTAGTGAAAACTTTAATTATTCAATAAAATAAATAAATACTTAAATGATAAATGCAACTCCCCAGCAAAAATAATGTGAACAAAGCAATGGGAAAAGGGAACAAATTTCGAGGGAAAATATTATTCACGATCAGGGGAATTCTTACAGGGTTTTCATTCCCCACTGAATAATTAGAAAACATTTCTTGGGAAAATTATTCATGATTGCAATTGTGTGAAATGGGAAAACATTTCAAGGAAAAAATTATTCATGATAGGGGTGATTGATATTGTGCACATCTGTACAGAAAAGGCTTTAAACTTATGTACATATATCTTTCCAAAATCGGTGCAGTACAACGGGCGTAAAGTGAGTAAAAAAATCTGTTAACCTATTAATTCCATATATAGATAAAATGTTATTGTTTTTGTTATCATTTCTTTGTATCATTGTGTACAGGTAGAGTGGCTCAATTTAATAACTGTTTACCTATGCATTTATAATTTATTCTCTTTTAAACTACAAATCGCTTTTAGCCAAAAATTAAAAACTCCTTCATTTTATTTAGGAAACCTTACCATATATTACATTGTTCACTAAGTATGGTACCAAAAATAAACGTACAACCTTTTTGGTAAAAAAATTTGAAGTAATGGTATAATAAAATCACAAATTAATAATCGGACATATTGCAATAACCGCCTTTTAAAGTCACTTGAAGCGGGAAATCACCGAATTTTTATCGGCAGCAATTAAGCGATAGTATAAAAAGCCGAACTTAAAGTTTTAGCAAGAAAATTTTAATTTAAAAAAAGAAAATAAACAAAAGATTGATAGGAGTAGTAAACATGTCCAAAGATCTAGAGAAGTTAGGGAATTCATAATCCCACATCATGATAGTTTTTAACGTGAAATTGGTGCTGCTGTTAATATAAGTCATTCCACGCTTAATAACACCATTAAGCGATTTAAATCAATCAAATCAGTTATAAATAAATCTGTACAACAAAAAAAAAATGTACTCCATTTAATGAATAATGGATTGTTAGTCAAATTGAAATGAATCCGGAATTAAGTGCACCAAAATTGACAAAACTTATGTTTGAAAGCTTACAAATAAGCATCAGTCTCGAAATCGTTTAAAATGTTTTACGTAGGCACAATTACCACGGAAGAGTTGCACGCAAAGAGCCATTCGTTAATAATGTTAATCTTACACAGACGCCTAAATTTGTTAATGTAGAAAAAAACCATGATTTTGCGTTCTGGAGCACCATGTTATTTACGGAAGAAAGCAAATTTAATGTTTTTTTGAGAAAGCCAAATGAAGAATATAGATCTTCGTATTACAATAAAACACTGTGTTGGAAGTGTAATGGTTTGGGGCTGTATGTCTGCAGCGGGCCCTGCAGAAAGCTGGTGCGGAGTTTCCACAACATTGGCTTTCTGATATAAACGTTACAGAATTTGTGGACATTTCTCGAAAAAAAATTAAAATCTCTGTCGATATCCAACCGCATTGAGTTAAAAATCGCTCCTAAAGAAGAATGGAAACAAATTGATCCTTCTTATTGCAAAAAGTTAGTGGAATCTGTTCCAGAGAAGCTAGAAGCTATTAACACCGCCCAAAAAATACAAAATTCAAACAGAACTGATTTAACCTTAAAAACTTTAAAGCGTCTGGTTATTAATTTGATCTGTTTTCTCTAATTATGAATTTTTTGTTGTTGTTTTTTTGTATAGAGACTTTTTACACTCTCTGTATAATATAATACTCAAAAAATTTTTTAGTTTATTGAAAAAATGTTTCTTTTAGTAGAAAATACATATAACTTAATTGTACGGTTATTAAATCGTGTCACTATTTAATATTTTGATAAAAAGTTATCTGTGAGGTTTCAGAAATTGCATTTGGTGCGGGAGGTTTTTCTGTCCCAATGAAGAAGATTTTTATTACTTGCTTAGTATTGGCTATCAATTAGTGATAGGCAAATTTTCTTGTCAAAAATAAGCGCATACATAATAATAAACTTACATTTTTTATTTTACTGATAAAATTAACATACAGTTTATTTCTTTAGCAAATTAGTTTTAATTTTATTCCAATTCAAAAAACATAAGCGGAAATCACTCATCGTTGTGATGTGAAAAATTATAAGAATACTAAGTGCATAAAAAGAGACGCTTTAAAGCGTCCGGTTATTAATTTGATCTGTTTTCTCTAATTATGAATTTTTTGTTGTTGTTTTTTTGTATAGAGACTTTTTACACTCTCTGTATAATATAATATTCAAAAAATTTTTTAGTTTATTGAAAAAATGTTTCTTTTAGTAGAAAATACATATAACTTAATTGTACGGTTATTAAATCGTGCCACTATATAATATTTTGATAAAAAGTTATCTGTGAGGTTTCAGAAATTGCATTTGGTGCGGGAGGTTTTTCTGTCCCAATGAAGAAGATTTTTATTACTTGCTTAGTATTGGCTATCAATTAGTGATAGGCAAATTTTCTTGTCAAAAATAAGCGCATACATAATAATAAACTTACATTTTTTATTTTCCTGAAAAAATTAACATACAGTTTATTTCTTTAGCAAATTAGTTTTAATTTTATTCCAATTCAAAAAACATAAGCGGAAATCACTCATCGTTGAGATGTGAAAAATTATAAGAACACTAAGTGCATAAAAAGAGACAATTGCTGATTGTACTTATTTTTAGTTAATAAACTACAGAAACATGTTTCATTCCATTTTTATTAAGTTATTGTTTATATTTTAAAATTTTAATTAAATTAAACATAAAATATAAATTTACCCTGTGCAAAAAATAAGGAAACTACATACGATAGTTTGTTTTATAGTTGTGAGAAAGAAATAATACGATAATAGATTTGATTTAATTTCAGTTCTAATGTTGTTCTTTAGCGATTAATATTTTGTCGAGATTTTGTGGTTGTTTAAAACTGTTAAATATCGTTTGGGCAGAGAGTCAGCAACATTTTGGCCTGAATCCGATAAATCGTACGACGTAGCCTGAATTATTTTCAGAAGCTCATAATAATTTGTGTGACACATTCCTTGGCTGCTTTTTTACCATATTCCAAAAATTCCATATCGTATGTAAATCTGAAGACTGTAGGGACCATTCTAATACGGTGATATTGTCATCTTCAAATCCTTTCTTAGAACACTGCAGTGCAATACCCATCATAGTGGCTTATTTTCTCTTCGGGTGAAGGTAACATATACAGTCAGTTGATTTCAACATAATCTGTTGCTTTTATAAGTTTCTGTAGACGATATAGTGACCAAACGCTATAGTAGGAAAATTACCTCTAAACAACAGTATTACCGTCACCATTCTTTACCGTCCAATGCCCGCACTCAAAAGTGTATCAGTGACTATGCGTAGTATATACTTTCGAGTCCGTGCTGTAAAAACGATTTTTGTAATTTTCCATTCTGCCGGAAGGTTGCTAATGTAACGCCAATCCCTAAAAAGGGTGAGGCTAACATCCCTGAAAACTACCGCCTAATAGCAGTCGGTTCGGCACTCTCCAAGGTTATGGAGGGTATGGTTAAATATTGTGAAATATTTGGAGTCGAACAATTTGGTCGATTCATTTGGAACCTCATGATAGATACTCTGTTGAGACAACTCGGGCTGACATTTAAACTGTTTGCGTATGCGGATGACTTCCGTATCGCTTATGGGTGGGGTGTAGGGGTTGGTGTGGACGTCGCAGTGGATAAAATGGTGATGATGTTGCTTAAAGGCATATTGTCAACCGGGCGACCTCCATTTATTAGATTTGGTGACAACAGCATTCGCTATGCGACTCAGGTCAGGTACCTCGGCATAGTTGTAGGGGAGCGTATGAGTTTCCAGGCTCATCTCACCCATGTCAGGCATAGACTGGCAGCCATTGTTGGAACGGTTAGGCGCATATTGAGGAGTGATTGGGGACTCAGCAGGCGTGCCGTCCGTATCATATACGATGGGCTTTTCGTTGCTTGTGCGGCGTATGGCGCGTCGGTGTTATATAAGACGGTCATGTCTGTTGTTGGACAGAGTAAGATTCTCACGTGTCAGAGAATTGCACTCTTGCATGTGTCCCGGTGTGTCGGACAGTCTCTACCGATGCTTTGCATGTCCTTGTTGGTGTACCACCGCTTGACTTGGAAGTGGTGCGTCGTAGCATGGCTTACAGGGTCAAGAGGGGACTGCCACTTGGGACGAACGATTGGCTGTCTGCTTCGGAGCTCGAGAATGGGAGAGATAGGTATAAGGCCCTTTTGCAGGGGTTCCTCGTAGATAGGTGGCAGACGAGATGGACGAACAGCGACAAGGGAAGAGTGACTTATGGATTCGTTCCGGACGTTACGTTCGTACGGGAACACCCTGACTTTGGCTTTGGCTTGAGTCTGGGGTTCATACTGACGGGACATGGCTCTTTCAATGCATTTTTGCATCGAATTGGCCAGACTGAATCAGCTGACTGTCGGTGTGGGAGGGGAGTTGAGGACTGGAGGCATGTACTGACTTCGTGCCCGGACTATGACGACGTTAGGGATTTAGATAGTATGGGTATCACTCATACTGGGGGGTGTGGGATTTCAGTAGGGTATTGTTGGACGATCGTACTTATGGTAGGCTGGGCGTTTTTGCCCTTGAGGTGTTTAGGCGTAGAAGGACGGCACTGTTAGCGGAGGTTGAACCTGCAACACCATCTTAGCGGTCTCCTGGCTAGCCTTTTCCAGCTCGGTTTCCCGCTGATGTGCTGACGATTGGTGTGTTATGCTGCTTGCTGTGATTGTCTGCTGTTTGCTGTTTCCTGGTCTGCTGTTTGCGGCTTAATTTGTAGCTGCAGTTTTTGGGTGTTGTGTTTTGTACTGGTCTATCCTTGACTGGTTGTGTTCTTGTTTTTGTGTATTGTGTCCGTGGCGCACGATGTCACTTTGAGTTCTTCCGTGAGGGTGGCTCCGTTTATTGTTGTGATGTTTGAGTGTTTCTTGTTTGTTGTATGATCATCATGGTCACAAGTCCGGAGTCGTTTGGTAGTAGCATTTATGCTACGAGGCCTGACCGGAGGCTTAATTCTGGTACCACGGGTGTCGGGAGCCCCAGGAATTTCTGTTCCTGCCCGACTCTGGTGAGGCCCGCTTGTGGGAGCAACGTGGTGGCTGTGGTTTAAACCCAAATCGCGGGAAGAGTTATGCTGACTCGGTGTGGAGTTACATTTTTAACCGGGTGCCGTGACCCATAGATCGGTAGGAGTTTAGATAGTCTCCGGCACCTCACCAATGTGTGAGGTCATGTCCAAATAACATGGCTTTAAATTGGTACTCACTGGTTATTCTAATCATAGGTGGGGGCGTTGGTGGTCGCATTGTATTCACTCGTGCTTTGGCACCGTGAGGTAACGTCCTAAGGCAGGTACTCACGTTAAACCACTGACTTAATAAGAGTGGTTATAGATGGGATCTCATCCGACGAGTTCATGATAAACTCAGTGGTACCGCAAGGCTCTGTTCTTCCTCCAACTCTAGTCTTAATATTTCTTACCGACTTTCTTCTCACTTCTAATCCTACGACGCATACGACATCAACATTTGGCATTCATATTTGTTTGATCGTAGGTCGCGTCTTTTGGAGATTGGAGGAAAAGGCGAAGTATGAATGACACACTCACAAGCGGTTTGGCAAAAATCTCTGAGTGGGATCGTGCGAATCGGACACGCAAGACCTAATGTTGTTTTTAACACACAGCCGTGGTGTGGTGTCGTCTGTAACTATTGGTAATGCAGATATTGAGGAGTCTGATGCTCTTGATGTCCTGGGCATGATTATTCATTGTGAAATCCCTTGGAACGATCAAATTTTCCGGGTGTCGAAAGAAGTGTCTCTGTTTTTTAAGACGGTACAAGAAAAATTTCACTCCATCTAATCTTTTCAATATTTACAAGACTTATATCCGACCCAAAATGGAATACAACTCTCATCAGAATGTGTTCTGACGAAATAAAGGATTTAATTCCTAATAATAACATATTTTCATGTAATACTCGTTTTGCCCGTAGAGCTCATCCCTTTGTAGTTGATTGTCTAACGAAACGGATAACGCATTGTAGAGAGAATTCATTATTCGGTCGCACCGTTTGTTTGTAGAATGGTTTCCAGCGAAAGTTTTCCTGTCACTTACGATATGGGTAAATTCAAATCAGACGTACATAAACACTATTCCCTCTATCCTACTTTCCATAGCCTATTTTCTTAGTACCAGCACAATGCACTGCATAACTAGGGGTCACCCATGAGTACTGGCCTTATGCTTAAAAAAATTAATTGTTTATTAATCATAACAAGCTATTAAAAAAACAACAGAATATGACATAACATTGAATTTAAATATAATTACATAAACAAGTTGTTATCATAATACTTATTTAAAATAAATTCAGATCAATTAATCCATAATTACCTAAAAATAATATAAGAAATACGTATACATGTTATGGAGAACGAACGGTTATCATTCGACCGGTTTTAACCGTTTTTTCCATCCGGTTATTTTAACACGAATAACCGGTTAATTTGAATATGTATATTTTTTATACGTCATTTGTTTTATCGCAAATATGCTCATAATTGAAGTATTTTTATAAGTATAAGATAGAACGTCTTATGACGTTATATATAAAGTCTTATATGACAACCTTAAACGTCTCGCAAATAAGATCTAAACCATGGTAGATACAACGAATAAGATATGCATACCTGAGCAACGTTAACCAATCCCCATTTTCTGTAAATGAATAATTATTTTTTATATATGGAGAATGATGATTAGATGTGAGATTGGGCCTTGGAACTTTTCAAATAAATATAAATAAAATTGCAATTACATAAACCGCCAAATAAATTTTTTTTTGATAATGCTATAAAAAAAACTACTGAATATTTTCTCAAATTTCTTTTTTTATTTGAAAGTACAATCCTTCTGGTTAATAATGGAAAATAATTTCATTCAAATGGCTGCCTCGGCTGGCCATGCAGTAGCCTACATGATCGGTCCAATTTTTAAGCACATTATCGATTGTGTGCAGCTGTATTTCACCAATGGCTTCACGAATATTGTCCTTTAAAGCGTCAATTGTCTCTGGCATGTTGGCGTAACACTTATCTTTGACGGCACCCCAGAAATAATAGTCCAACGGTGTCAAATCGCAGCTCCGAGGTGGCCAAACGACATCAGCTATGCGGCTTACAATGCGATCTTCAAAAACAGGGCGCAAAACATCGGGTGTAGCTTCGGTTGTGTGGCACGTAGCGCCATCCTGTTGAAACCAAATGTTGCTAATATCCTCCTCTTCAATTTTTGTGAACAAAAATTCGTTCAACATGGCCCGATAACGATCGCCATTGACTGTAACGGCCACTCCTTGCTCATTTTCGAAGAAAAATGGCCCAATCCGCACCAAACAGTGACTCGTCTTGGGTGTATCGTGTTTTCAATGTATGCGTGTGGGTTTTCTGTGCCCCAAATGAGACAATTTTGCTTGTTTACATACCCGCCAAGATCAAAATGAGCTTCATCTGAAAAGATGATTTTTTTTTTTTTTTGGCAAAATCGGCATCTTCTGTAAGTCGATCGCAGTTCCAGATTCCCAGCTTTGTTCAAGCGTATACATAACCATATTCGTTCAGCGGAAGGATAAAACTAATTATCTGTCAAATTATACATGAGCTAAATGTTACTATTCGCGAAATAAGCACTAGTTGAAAAAAACGTTAGATGGCGGGCCCTTTACATAGTACCAGAAAGTAAAGTTGACGGGGTAAAAAAACGTAATTGGTGTGAAAAGATTTAAACGCGATAGTGTAGCAGAAGAGTCGTCAATCTCGACTCGTCGTCGTGTCCAACAATTGAACATCTCACGGACATCATTGATGCGAATTTTGAATAAAGATTTGAATTAACACGCTTACAAGGTTCAATAATTTGATTCAAGAGCTGAAGCCCACTGACCATTTCAAGCGTCGTCAATACGCCGAATAGTTAATGCAACAGATAGAAGTGAATGGTGACTTTACAAAGAAAATCGCCTTGAGCGGCGAAGCACAATTTCACCTCACTGGATTCGTTATCAAACAGAATTGCAGCATTTAGGAAAATGAGAATCCACAAGTGATTGTTGAAAAGCCGATGCATCCACAAAGAGTGACTGTTTGGTGCCGTTTATGGGCTGGCGTCGTCATCTGGCTGTACTTCTTCGGCCAAACAGTTACCGTGGATGGTGTTCGAATTACGAGATGATAACGGACTTCTTATTGAGGATATGAACCCGGACAATATGTGGTTCCAACAGGATAGTGCCACTTGTCACACAACTAACGAAACAATGGCTCTTTTCGCCCCCACGATCATGTGGTTTGATACCGTTGAACTTCTTTCTTTGGAAATATTTAAAAAAAGTGTATATTAATAAGCCAAGAACAAATCAAGAGCTAAAGATGTGATATTTAAGTACATTGAAGACATTGAACCTTAATTATGTCTGAGTCATTGAAAATATGAACCGACGGATAGACGTACATTACCGAAGCCGTGACGAGCATTTGGCGAATATTTTGTTTCACACAATATTATCATAGATCACTCTATCGTAATAATATAAATATATTAAGATAATTCTCTGAAAACTTTTTGTTTATTTACATTTAACATCGTTTTTTTAAGCCTAAAGAAATGAAAAAAAAATTAAAAAACAAAGAAATAACAAGTAAATCAAAATATTGTCCATCATTGCTAACAACTTTTCACCGTCTCTCAATTTACGAATCTCGTCTCTTGGAGCAATCCAATTCTGAAACCAATTATCTATTTCTTCGAATGAATTAAAGTGAAGCGGTGACCTGTCAAATCATGTTTTATCCGTCGAAACAGCAATAGTAAAAAGAAACAATGTACGGAGAATAGTGCGGGTGCGGTAAGATATCGATCGCGTTTGATCGTTTCTTAAATTTTGGACAACTTTTGGGACGTGAAGCTGAGCGCTGTAACACAATATAATAACTTTATCATGTTTGTCCTTATATTTCTGCCATTTTTCTTATAATTCACGGTTCAAACAAAGTAACTGCAGTGTATACCGTGGTTTTAGAGCTCGCAACGCCTCCTTGGTGCAACCAAGAGTGCATAATGGCATTATAAATAATAAAACAGCAGTTGTAATAAAAATAAATATTGCAGAATTTACCGGAACTTAAAACCAAAAATAAAACCCGGTGGGCTGCGTTTTTTTTTTTAAACCCAGGATTCTGTCAACCCTTTTTAAAACTGAACAATAATGTTGGCTTCTTTTTGAATGACTCCCTAATTCATCCCAAAAAAGTTCAATTACACAAAATTCTGGGTTCTGCGCGGGTATTTCTTAAAGTTTGGAACAGTTAGGTATCAACGAAAACTTTGTGATACCTGACATGTGTTTGAGATCATTATCTTGATATAATTCGCTATTTTTTGCGATACCCTTTCACATATTTTTCCTTCACATATTCTTCTCGAATTTTGATATAAGCAAATGTGATCATTGTACTTACAATAAAATGAAATTTGTCTGTATAACGTTTGTTTTTTTTTTATATTGTTTGAAATGTTAGATACATTAGTTAATAATGAATTGTTCTGTTTTGTTAGTTTTTGTTAATCAAAACATGGTTTTTTCCTTGTGGTAGAATTGACAGTATTATTATATTTGTCTACAGTATTATATCTTCTTTTAAGGAAAAATCCGGATATTCTTCACCATCTCAATTATTGTAGAATGTTCTCTTTCACCTTTTATGGAGGTGCGAAATAGGTTTCAATTCTTATGCTCTCTATATATTATATAGGTATGTTATATAGGTAGTTAAGTACTATAGGGCTTATGAAACTACCTTTGTTGTCCATTACAAGAATTCTTGTTGCAGAAAACTAAGGGATTTATTTTTGATATGGAAAAATTATACAAATTTTATTTATACTACCGAAAATAAACCACGATCTTTGCAGACCTAAGAAGCTTTCGAGACGTGATGTTTACAGTATTGTGAAATTAGTCCATCAAGACCCGACAATAAACGCCCCGAAATTCTCGGGAAACACATCCAAAATTTTTCCAATTTAATTGTTGTCCACGAACAATAATAAAAGTTACATGACAATGGATTTCATAACAGAAGCAAGAAACCACTAATTTCAGTAAAGAATCGTCAACTTCGTGTCGAATGCTCTGTGGAGCCATGGCATCAAATAGGTGGCTCGTTTGGATTTATTCGGTGGTAATATTGATCGCTGCCATTATAAAATCATATTGGAAAAAAAAAACTGAGGCATCTGTTACTAGCTTGGGCCTGGGATACTAATTAATTTTCCAGTAAGCCCTAAGCATACTCTACAATTTTTGAAGCGGTTATTGATGTCCAAGGTGGATCAACCAAATATAAAAAGTAAAATTTTAATTTTTTATATGTAACATTTTTAAATAATAATTATATTTTTGTAAGCTGTATATAAATAATAATTATTTTGTTGTAAGTTGTATGTAGACTTTTTCCTATGAATTTTTGATATATTTTTTATTGTTTTTACTATGTATTGTTTATTACTATTATTATTTATTGTTTATTAATATCTTAAATATTAATATAAAAAGATTCTAATGTTGTTCTTTAGCGATTAATATTTTGTCGAGATTTTGTGGTTGTTTAAAACTGTTAAATATCGTTTGGGCAGAGAGTCAGCAACATTTTGGCCTGAATCCGATAAATCGTACGACGTAGCCTGAATTATTTTCAGAAGCTCATAATAATTTGTGTGACACATTCCTTGGCTGCTTTTTTACCATATTCCAAAAATTCCATATCGTATGTAAATCTGAAGACTGTAGGGACCATTCTAATACGGTGATATTGTCATCTTCAAATCCTTTCTTAGAACACTGCAGTGCAATACCCATCATAGTGGCTTATTTTCTCTTCGGGTGAAGGTAACATATACAGTCAGTTGATTTCAACATAATCTGTTGCTTTTATAAGTTTCTGTAGACGATATAGTGACCAAACGCTATAGTAGGAAAATTACCTCTAAACAACAGTATTACCGTCACCATTCTTTACCGTCCAATGCCCGCACTCAAAAGTGTATCAGTGACTATGCGTAGTATATACTTTCGAGTCCGTGCTGTAAAAACGATTTTTGTAATTTTCCATTCTGCCGGAAGGTTGCTAATGTAACGCCAATTCCTAAAAAGGGTGAGGCTAACATCCCTGAAAACTACCGCCTAATAGCAGTCGGTTCGGCACTCTCCAAGGTTATGGAGGGTATGGTTAAATATTGTGAAATATTTGGAGTCGAACAATTTGGTCGATTCATTTGGAACCTCATGATAGATACTCTGTTGAGACAACTCGGGCTGACATTTAAACTGTTTGCGTATGCGGATGACTTCCGTATCGCTTATGGGTGGGGTGTAGGGGTTGGTGTGGACGTCGCAGTGGATAAAATGGTGATGATGTTGCTTAAAGGCATATTGTCAACCGGGCGACCTCCATTTATTAGATTTGGTGACAACAGCATTCGCTATGCGACTCAGGTCAGGTACCTCGGCATAGTTGTAGGGGAGCGTATGAGTTTCCAGGCTCATCTCACCCATGTCAGGCATAGACTGGCAGCCATTGTTGGAACGGTTAGGCGCATATTGAGGAGTGATTGGGGACTCAGCAGGCGTGCCGTCCGTATCATATACGATGGGCTTTTCGTTGCTTGTGCGGCGTATGGCGCGTCGGTGTTATATAAGACGGTCATGTCTGTTGTTGGACAGAGTAAGATTCTCACGTGTCAGAGAATTGCACTCTTGCATGTGTCCCGGTGTGTCGGACAGTCTCTACCGATGCTTTGCATGTCCTTGTTGGTGTACCACCGCTTGACTTGGAAGTGGTGCGTCGTAGCATGGCTTACAGGGTCAAGAGGGGACTGCCACTTGGGACGAACGATTGGCTGTCTGCTTCGGAGCTCGAGAATGGGAGAGATAGGTATAAGGCCCTTTTGCAGGGGTTCCTCGTAGATAGGTGGCAGACGAGATGGACGAACAGCGACAAGGGAAGAGTGACTTATGGATTCGTTCCGGACGTTACGTTCGTACGGGAACACCCTGACTTTGGCTTTGGCTTGAGTCTGGGGTTCATACTGACGGGACATGGCTCTTTCAATGCATTTTTGCATCGAATTGGCCAGACTGAATCAGCTGACTGTCGGTGTGGGAGGGGAGTTGAGGACTGGAGGCATGTACTGACTTCGTGCCCGGACTATGACGACGTTAGGGATTTAGATAGTATGGGTATCACTCATACTGGGGGGTGTGGGATTTCAGTAGGGTATTGTTGGACGATCGTACTTATGGTAGGCTGGGCGTTTTTGCCCTTGAGGTGTTTAGGCGTAGAAGGACGGCACTGTTAGCGGAGGTTGAACCTGCAACACCATCTTAGCGGTCTCCTGGCTAGCCTTTTCCAGCTCGGTTTCCCGCTGATGTGCTGACGATTGGTGTGTTATGCTGCTTGCTGTGATTGTCTGCTGTTTGCTGTTTCCTGGTCTGCTGTTTGCGGCTTAATTTGTAGCTGCATTTTTTGGGTGTTGTGTTTTGTACTGGTCTATCCTTGACTGGTTGTGTTCTTGTTTTTGTGTATTGTGTCCGTGGCGCACGATGTCACTTTGAGTTCTTCCGTGAGGGTGGCTCCGTTTATTGTTGTGATGTTTGAGTGTTTCTTGTTTGTTGTATGATCATCATGGTCACAAGTCCGGAGTCGTTTGGTAGTAGCATTTATGCTACGAGGCCTGACCGGAGGCTTAATTCTGGTACCACGGGTGTCGGGAGCCCCAGGAATTTCTGTTCCTGCCCGACTCTGGTGAGGCCCGCTTGTGGGAGCAACGTGGTGGCTGTGGTTTAAACCCAAATCGCGGGAAGAGTTATGCTGACTCGGTGTGGAGTTACATTTTTAACCGGGTGCCGTGACCCATAGATCGGTAGGAGTTTAGATAGTCTCCGGCACCTCACCAATGTGTGAGGTCATGTCCAAATAACATGGCTTTAAATTGGTACTCACTGGTTATTCTAATCATAGGTGGGGGCGTTGGTGGTCGCATTGTATTCACTCGTGCTTTGGCACCGTGAGGTAACGTCCTAAGGCAGGTACTCACGTTAAACCACTGACTTAATAAGAGTGGTTATAGATGGGATCTCATCCGACGAGTTCATGATAAACTCAGTGGTACCGCAAGGCTCTGTTCTTCCTCCAACTCTAGTCTTAATATTTCTTACCGACTTTCTTCTCACTTCTAATCCTACGACGCATACGACATCAACATTTGGCATTCATATTTGTTTGATCGTAGGTCGCGTCTTTTGGAGATTGGAGGAAAAGGCGAAGTATGAATGACACACTCACAAGCGGTTTGGCAAAAATCTCTGAGTGGGATCGTGCGAATCGGACACGCAAGACCTAATGTTGTTTTTAACACACAGCCGTGGTGTGGTGTCGTCTGTAACTATTGGTAATGCAGATATTGAGGAGTCTGATGCTCTTGATGTCCTGGGCATGATTATTCATTGTGAAATCCCTTGGAACGATCAAATTTTCCGGGTGTCGAAAGAAGTGTCTCTGTTTTTTAAGACGGTACAAGAAAAATTTCACTCCATCTAATCTTTTCAATATTTACAAGACTTATATCCGACCCAAAATGGAATACAACTCTCATCAGAATGTGTTCTGACGAAATAAAGGATTTAATTCCTAATAATAACATATTTTCATGTAATACTCGTTTTGCCCGTAGAGCTCATCCCTTTGTAGTTGATTGTCTAACGAAACGGATAACGCATTGTAGAGAGAATTCATTATTCGGTCGCACCGTTTGTTTGTAGAATGGTTTTCCAGCGAAAGTTTTCCTGTCACTTACGATATGGATAAATTCAAATCAGACGTACATAAACACTATTCCCTCTATCCTACTTTCCATAGCCTATTTTCTTAGTACCAGCACAATGCACTGCATAACTAGGGGTCACCCATGAGTACTGGCCTTATGCTTAAAAAAATTAATTGTTTATTAATCATAACAAGCTATTAAAAAAACAACAGAATATGACATAACATTGAATTTAAATATAATTACATAAACAAGTTGTTATCATAATACTTATTTAAAATAAATTCAGATCAATTAATCCATAATTACCTAAAAATAATATAAGAAATATACATGTTATGGAGAACGAACGGTTATCATTCGACCGGTTTTAACCGTTTTTTCCATCCGGTTATTTTAACACGAATAACCGGTTAATTTGAATATGTATATTTTTTATACGTCATTTGTTTTATCGCAAATATGCTCATAATTGAAGTATTTTTATAAGTATAAGATAGAACGTCTTATGACGTTATATATAAAGTCTTATATGACAACCTTAAACGTCTCGCAAATAAGATCTAAACCATGGTAGATACAACGAATAAGATATGCATACCTGAACAACGTTAACCAATCCCCATTTTCTGTAAATGAATAATTATTTTTTATATATGGAGAATGATGATTAGATGTGAGATTGGGCCTTGGAACTTTTCAAATAAATATAAATAAAATTGCAATTACATAAACCGCCAAATAAATTTTTTTTTGATAATGCTATAAAAAAAACTACTGAATATTTTCTCAAATTTCTTTTTTTATTTGAAAGTACAATCCTTCTGGTTAATAATGGAAAATAATTTCATTCAAATGGCTGCCTCGGCTGGCCATGCAGTAGCCTACATGATCGGTCCAATTTTTAAGCACATTATCGATTGTGTGCAGCTGTATTTCACCAATGGCTTCACGAATATTGTCCCTTAAAGCGTCAATTGTCTCTGGCATGTTGGCGTAACACTTATCTTTGACGGCACCCCAGAAATAATAGTCCAACGGTGTCAAATCGCAGCTCCGAGGTGGCCAAACGACATCAGCTATGCGGCTTACAATGCGATCTTCAAAAACAGGGCGCAAAACATCGGGTGTAGCTTCGGTTGTGTGGCACGTAGCGCCATCCTGTTGAAACCAAATGTTGCTAATATCCTCCTCTTCAATTTTTGTGAACAAAAATTCGTTCAACATGGCCCGATAACGATCGCCATTGACTGTAACGGCCACTCCTTGCTCATTTTCGAAGAAAAATGGCCCAATCCGCACCAAACAGTGACTCGTCTTGGGTGTATCGTGTTTTCAATGTATGCGTGTGGGTTTTCTGTGCCCCAAATGAGACAATTTTGCTTGTTTACATACCCGCCAAGATCAAAATGAGCTTCATCTGAAAAGATGATTTTTTTTTTTTTTGGCAAAATCGGCATCTTCTGTAAGTCGATCGCAGTTCCAGATTCCCAGCTTTGTTCAAGCGTATACATAACCATATTCGTTCAGCGGAAGGATAAAACTAATTATCTGTCAAATTATACATGAGCTAAATGTTACTATTCGCGAAATAAGCACTAGTTGAAAAAAACGTTAGATGGCGGGCCCTTTACATAGTACCAGAAAGTAAAGTTGACGGGGTAAAAAAACGTAATTGGTGTGAAAAGATTTAAACGCGATAGTGTAGCAGAAGAGTCGTCAATCTCGACTCGTCGTCGTGTCCAACAATTGAACATCTCACGGACATCATTGATGCGAATTTTGAATAAAGATTTGAATTAACACGCTTACAAGGTTCAATAATTTGATTCAAGAGCTGAAGCCCACTGACCATTTCAAGCGTCGTCAATACGCCGAATAGTTAATGCAACAGATAGAAGTGAATGGTGACTTTACAAAGAAAATCGCCTTGAGCGGCGAAGCACAATTTCACCTCACTGGATTCGTTATCAAACAGAATTGCAGCATTTAGGAAAATGAGAATCCACAAGTGATTGTTGAAAAGCCGATGTATCCACAAAGAGTGACTGTTTGGTGCCGTTTATGGGCTGGCGTCGTCATCTGGCTGTACTTCTTCGGCCAAACAGTTACCGTGGATGGTGTTCGAATTACGAGATGATAACGGACTTCTTATTGAGGATATGAACCCGGACAATATGTGGTTCCAACAGGATAGTGCCACTTGTCACACAACTAACGAAACAATGGCTCTTTTCGCCCCCACGATCATGTGGTTTGATACCGTTGAACTTCTTTCTTTGGAAATATTTAAAAAAAGTGTATATTAATAAGCCAAGAACAAATCAAGAGCTAAAGATGTGATATTTAAGTACATTGAAGACATTGAACCTTAATTATGTCTGAGTCATTGAAAATATGAACCGACGGATAGACGTACATTACCGAAGCCGTGACGAGCATTTGGCGAATATTTTGTTTCACACAATATTATCATAGATCACTCTATCGTAATAATATAAATATATTAAGATAATTCTCTGAAAACTTTTTGTTTATTTACATTTAACATCGTTTTTTTAAGCCTAAAGAAATGAAAAAAAAATTAAAAAACAAAGAAATAACAAGTAAATCAAAATATTGTCCATCATTGCTAACAACTTTTCACCGTCTCTCAATTTACGAATCTCGTCTCTTGGAGCAATCCAATTCTGAAACCAATTATCTATTTCTTCGAATGAATTAAAGTGAAGCGGTGACCTGTCAAATCATGTTTTATCCGTCGAAACAGCAATAGTAAAAAGAAACAATGTACGGAGAATAGTGCGGGTGCGGTAAGATATCGATCGCGTTTGATCGTTTCTTAAATTTTGGACAACTTTTGGGACGTGAAGCTGAGCGCTGTAACACAATATAATAACTTTATCATGTTTGTCCTTATATTTCTGCCATTTTTCTTATAATTCACGGTTCAAACAAAGTAACTGCAGTGTATACCGTGGTTTTAGAGCTCGCAACGCCTCCTTGGTGCAACCAAGAGTGCATAATGGCATTATAAATAATAAAACAGCAGTTGTAATAAAAATAAATATTGCAGAATTTACCGGAACTTAAAACCAAAAATAAAACCCGGTGGGCTGCGTTTTTTTTTTAAACCCAGGATTCTGTCAACCCTTTTTAAAACTGAACAATAATGTTGGCTTCTTTTTGAATGACTCCCTAATTCATCCCAAAAAAGTTCAATTACACAAAATTCTGGGTCTGCGCGGGTATTTCTTAAAGTTTGGAACAGTTAGGTATCAACGAAAACTTTGTGATACCTGACATGTGTTTGAGATCATTATCTTGATATAATTCGCTGTTTTTTGCGATACCCTTTCACATATTTTTCCTTCACATATTCTTCTCGAATTTTGATATAAGCAAATGTGATCATTGTACTTACAATAAAATGAAATTTGTCTGTATAACGTTTGTTTTTTTTTATATTGTTTGAAATGTTAGATACATTAGTTAATAATGAATTGTTCTGTTTTGTTAGTTTTTGTTAATCAAAACATGGTTTTTTCCTTGTGGTAGAATTGACAGTATTATTATATTTGTCTACAGTATTATATCTTCTTTTAAGGAAAAATCCGGATATTCTTCACCATCTCAATTATTGTAGAATGTTCTCTTTCACCTTTTATGGAGGTGCGAAATAGGTTTCAATTCTTATGCTCTCTATATATTATATAGGTATGTTATATAGGTAGTTAAGTACTATAGGGCTTATGAAACTACCTTTGTTGTCCATTACAAGAATTCTTGTTGCAGAAAACTAAGGGATTTATTTTTGATATGGAAAAATTATACAAATTTTATTTATACTACCGAAAATAAACCACGATCTTTGCAGACCTAAGAAGCTTTCGAGACGTGATGTTTACAGTATTGTGAAATTAGTCCATCAAGACCCGACAATAAACGCCCCGAAATTCTCGGGAAACACATCCAAAATTTTTCCAATTTAATTGTTGTCCACGAACAATAATAAAAGTTACATGACAATGGATTTCATAACAGAAGCAAGAAACCACTAATTTCAGTAAAGAATCGTCAACTTCGTGTCGAATGCTCTGTGGAGCCATGGCATCAAATAGGTGGCTCGTTTGGATTTATTCGGTGGTAATATTGATCGCTGCCATTATAAAATCATATTGGAAAAAAAAAACTGAGGCATCTGTTACTAGCTTGGGCCTGGGATACTAATTAATTTTCCAGTAAGCCCTAAGCATACTCTACAATTTTTGAAGCGGTTATTGATGTCCAAGGTGGATCAACCAAATATAAAAAGTAAAATTTTAATTTTTTATATGTAACATTTTTAAATAATAATTATATTTTTGTAAGCTGTATATAAATAATAATTATTTTGTTGTAAGTTGTATGTAGACTTTTTCCTATGAATTTTTGATATATTTTTTATTGTTTTTACTATGTATTGTTTATTAATATTATTATGTATTGTTTATTAATATCTTAAATATTAATATAAAAAGATTCTTAATTTTCTTCACAAACTCTCTAAAACTCCGAAATCAAGAGGTATATGTATACTTTTTTCCTTTACTGTACTTCCTGCAATAATACAAAATATTTTTCAGAAATTTTAATTTCGTTTAGAACTCCGGGATTCAACTTTTCTTGTAATATATTGATTAATTTATTTTTGTTGAGTCATAACATAATGCCTTTGAAAGTTCTTTTGTGAATTTTCATAATAATTACAACCTGTAATAATAATTACACCTGCCATACAAAGTAAATTTTTGATTTTTCTAAATCTTGAGAGCGGTTAATGTAACAGTTTATGAATTTCGTCTAAATGACTATGAACTATCAGTTAAAAGTGGGTGGAATTGTAAAAATGGTGGTTCCCCTGGAAAGTTTGGATAAGTTAAGCTCAATAATTTAAGCTCAAAAAAGTTTCATATTTTTGCCAAGCCGGGAAGAATATAAAATAGTCCTGGTACTTAGAATTATCGATGGCCAATAGATCTGTAATTTATATAACTTTTTGTTGAAATAAAATGTGTTTTATTACAATTTGTATATGTTTGTTATACATACTAAAATAACAGCTGTTAAAGGATAACCGATCTTATGAGCAACAGGAGTAAAAAAGCAAAAAAGGTTTATTTTTATTTGAAGAAAATACTGTACTTTATAGAACTTCGCGCAAAAATATACCTGTATAATAAGTAAAGCATAAAAAAGTAATGGTACTTGTAAGTACCGTCGGCCATAAGCGGTTAAATAGAAAATTCGCCACAGTCCACACACAAGAACTCAGTTCGTCAAGTGGAAAATATTATGGTGAATCGTAACACATATAACCATCCGAAATGGGATGCAAAAACACATATTTCCTCCCCATTGGCTACGAAAAAACCTTCACTCTTTGGAGCAAAATGTTGAAAATAGATTAATATATAAAATAGATATGCTACAGAACATTTATCACTTCCTTCAGATTACTAGGTATATAGGGTTGTGTATTTAATAGGGGAGATGGTGAAATAAAAATTTTGGGTATTTTAAAAAGAAAATTTGATCGCCAACGTTCAAAAAGTCAGTTTTATTGACCCGGAAAATACGAATAAGTTTAAATACAAATATTCACCCTTATTCAATATTGCCATATGTCAATGAGTATTAATATACTCGTACATATGTGTGTTTAGTATTCTATAAGAAAAATCGCCGTTGTTATATATATAATTGCCTTTAATTTTATCGTCTTCGTTTTCATTGTTGTCTTGTGGTGCTTTGTGTTGTGTCACAATGTACACAGTGACGACACTAATGACAGCTCAAAAAGCGAAAATCAGCTGTTTTTCTTTGTTTACAAGAATTTACAACTCAGCAGGAGTGAAAGAAAAAGCAACATTATTTTAGAAAATAAAGCAGTGCGAAAAGCACAAAATATATATGCTTTTTCGTATGTGTATGCAAAAAAAGAAGTAAATAAAAATAAAATTGAATGTAGTAATATTGTTGTAATTTTTTAAAGATATACAAAATTTTCTGTTTTAGTTAATGAAATATATGTACTAATAAAGGTAAGTAAAAAATGTGGAATAAAATTTAACATTAATTTTAACCAAAAACATTGTCAGAATACAATAATAAAGCAAAATAAAAAATTTTACAACTCAGCACGTTAATAGTTACTATTTTGTGTATCCCTTCTGAGTTGTAAAATTTTTTGTATGTTTGTTCTTATTTTTGTTGGTTTGTCGTCACTGTATCCACTGTGATTGTGTTTTAAACGCTATATAGTTTGTTTTTAAACTATGCGGCTGACAGAATTCTTTTGCAGATTTGGAGGGACTTAAAATTCAAAAAAAAAGAAAAAAAACAAATGGCAACAAACACAGCAGAAAGAGAAATTAAAACTGTTGGAGGTGAGGTATTTAAGCAGGTAATGCTGAGCCCCTTGGAGAAAGCTGTGTCAAATTTGCTACAATTTGAAAAAACAATTAAATCCTGAGGGCGTAGTTCAAGGAGTTTAAAACACCGAAGGCATTGTGTATTTCTAAAAATTAAGTAAATTGGTAAGACAATAGACTCACTTTCTTGGTGTCCATTAATATTTTACTCCTTACAGGAAGAAGAACCCACAATCAGTACCAAAGCTGACGAACAAACAGCAGCATTAGTGCCATGAACATCATCAGCTCCAGCACCATCCTCATCAGCTTCCGCACTATCAACATCATTAGCTCCAGCACCATCGATGCTATCAGCTCCCTCAACATCAACAGCATCAGTGCCATTCTGGAACTCTCCAAAAACTTTAAAAATAAATAATACTTCCGCTTCAAAGAATAATGAAAATCACTTCAAACGCAAAGAGTTACTCGAAAGATATAGGACGATCAAGCTAGAATATTGACAGAAATGTCGAACTCGTTAATGTCTTTAAAACGTAGCTTAATTGATATAACGGATATCGAAGCAAAAAATTTTAAATTTGATGAAGAAAGAAGCAAAAGATAGGAAAAAAGGCACATAACCGAAATAAAAATAAAACGAATTGAGATAGAAATTAAAAAAAGGGAGTTACAACTACTAAAAGATAATTAAATTTCTTAAAATAAATAAATTTAAGTATTTACTTTTTGTCAATTAGAATTTTTTTTTTATAAAATGAATTTTTTATTTTTTGTTTAGTATAATTTTTGTTTTTTGTTATAAATGTTTGTGCTTGATATAGTATTGTATACATACAAAATTAATTAGTTTTAATATAAAACGATTTGCTTAACTGAATTATATTTAAATTTTTTGTGCCTTATCTTTTTAAAATAATCTAATAGAAAATGAATTAAAAAGACTCTTAAACTAAAACTATTGAAAGCTGTTTTCTATTCTTCTCATATTTGATGTAATGTAATTTTGTGTAATTCCATGGACTTCATTCTCCTTAATTTCTTTGTTCAGTAAAATATTCTCCTTCCTCATCAGTAACATTCATTCCATATTCAATACATATGTTGTGTAGTGCAGCACATAACATACGTTCGCGATTTTGGTAGCCTTTACCGGTCTATAGTGCAGTTGACTTGCGTCGAAAACACAATGAAATTTGTTTTTTAGTATTCCTATCGTTCTCTCTATTTTATATCGCGCTTTCGCATGTTTTAAATTATACATTGTCTTTGCACTTCCTTTAGAATCCAAGGAGTATGATGTCATTAAATATTGAACTAGAGCAGGTGTGAGCAACCTTTTTAATCAACGGTCTAATTTAAATTTTTAAATTTTTTGGAGGGCCTTGCGGATATTAGAAGCACTTTTTAATAATTTACAAAATTTTATTTATAATAAACATTAATATAAATAATTAGAAATTAAAAAGAAATAAAGATTTCACACACAGATTTTAATGCAAAAAAGGCAAGTATTTTAGTGAGAAATTTGGCACTGTTTTTTCGATACAAGCTGATCGATATCAGCTGGAATTGATGACATGGCTACACGTACGCAGGTTTCTAATCGTGCATTACTTAGTCTTGATCGGTGGTCGTTTTTGATGAATTTCATGGTTGAAAATAATTGTTCGCAAACATACGTACTTCCAAACAGAGACATCATTTGCTTTGCATTTTTCGTCAAAAGCGGAAATTTCTCAGGGCTCACATATGATTTATAAAAGTTTTTGATGTTTACTGAAAGAAATACATTTTTTAAATCGGTATTATTTTACATGTCAATCACTTCCATTTGAAACTCTTTGGGAACTGTATCCACAACGATATTAAATGGTGAGGAAAACATTTTTAGTGGAATCGCTGTCTTCTCAGTTTTGAACATTTGGAATCGTAATTAAAATTCGTTGATTAAAATATTTATATATGGTGCGTATTTTTGAGAATGTGGAAAGTGAGACATATTATTCTGCAAAAGATGCTGTTTCCACAATTTTAATTTGCACTCAAATTCCTGAATTTTATCATACAAGTTATGAATAAACAGTCCTTTGCCTTCAAGTTTAAGGTCACCGATATGCTGGGTCATGTCGATAAGAAACCCAAAGTCGCACATCCATTCCTTATTACCAAAATGAGGGAAGTCATATCCCTTCATAGCCAAGAACAATTGTATTTCGCTTTTTAAGTTGTATACTCTTTTAAGTATTGCACCTCTACTAAGCCAACGTACTTCGGTATTAAGAACCACATCGCCACATTCAGTTTCTAAATCCTTTAGGAAATCCTTAATCTGGCGGTGATTTAACGCTCGCGACTTAATAAAATTAATTTAATTATTGGTAAAGTGGCATTTGGCATACTAAATCTTTTCGTACACAAATTTTCCTGGTGAATTACGCAATGGTTAATGAATATTTCCCTTCCTGTGGCCTTCTTAATGTCTTGAAACAGCCTTCCTGATACTCCAGCCTCCATACTTGACATTACTCGTGCTCCATCTGTCGATACACCCATAATCTTTTCCAATAAAGTTGAAAAATTTTCCAACACAGACTTTAGTTCATCGTATAAGTCTTTGCCGGTTGTTGTTCCTTGCATAGGAATCAGGGAACACAATTCTTCGCTAATATTAAAATTGGTGTCAACACCACGTATAAATATAGCCAGCTGTGCTGTAATATATATATATATATATATATATATATATATATATATATATATATATATATATATATATATATATATATTGTTACGTCTTTACCTTTTGAAACGTGTATTTATGAGCGCGTAGATTGTAGTTAAAATAAAATAAATATTGTTTTTAATTTGTAATTAAAATCCTTTATTCAAAACAGTTTTGTGCACCACTGCTTGTAACCTTTTTACCAGCAATAATAATTTTTATGCTTAATTACTCTTTCTGTTTACAACTTTGTAAACAACAGCAATTACTCGACTTTCTACTTAAAGATTTTCCAACCCGATCGTAGTTATAACTTAGGTTCGATCACAACCTTTATAACCAAAGATTATCCACACTTAACTCCCCTTACTGAGTTAGCTCCAGCTTAGCTGGTTTTTTTTCTTCACGATTCACTTCACGAGTTTACTCCTTATAAACTCTCTTCACACAGAGTTCAAACCAACAAACTCTCTTCAATAAACTGTACTCACTGAGTTCACTACTAATAAACTCTACTCGCTGAGTTTATATCAAATAAACTGATTGTTGTTCGCATCGATGTACTTTTTATATGGCTGAGTAAACAACACTTCGAAAGCTCTCGAACCTCTCGATTATTCACGTAGACTCCATTTCTTTCTTTTACTTTCTATTTAGTTCTTATGTAGCCATGCGAATGTAAACATCTACTTCATTCAGCTCTTAGCATTTGTTGTTGCTGTGTTATTTTTATTTACTTTATATCTGCTAATGTTTGTTGTTGTCGATTCTGGTTATTTATAAACAGCACGTGTAGTTGTTCTTGCAGCTTTTGTTTATTTATTTTAGCGATGTAATTAACGCAGGGGTGCCCAACCTGATTTTTGTAACAATATGTATAATTAATGATTTTCATTATATAACCAAAAAATTTTCAATTCAAAATATTGATGATAACAGTGTCTCGTGTATATGTATGTTTAGCATATATATGTATATACTCAGTGAGGTTTATATTCGAAGAATTTGATTTAAAAAACCTTTCCTTCTTTTTTAGAATTTGTTCGAGTAAATCTTCATCGCTTTCAGAGGAACAAGATATTGATTCTCGTATAAAACTGTATTCTTAGAATTGCTTAGAATTAAAAGGGCCAATGTCAAGATATTAATTTCTGAGGAAATTGCAATAGAATTTAACTTTTATAGATAAATTCATAGTGACATTGGCTAGTAAAACCCTCATTAAGTTGTTGTGGGTTAAATTAGACTTTTGCTGTTTTAGCAAAATAAAAGAGAGTACCTATGAAACCAAACATAATAGACAATTAACACAAAACAATAAAATATTGACAACAAATACACCATCCCTGATAAGGCCATGGTACAGAACTTAACCAAAACAACCAATAGCTATTGAATCTTTACTGTTTTTTATAGCCCCACAAATACTTCAGTGAACCTTTCGAAAAGAATAAGAAACAATACAATACAATTTTATGCGCTGAAAAAATTTTGAAATAAAAATCAGTACAAAAACACTACAAAAATGTTTGCATGTTACGCATAAATCAGTATAATCAAAAAAAAAAAAAATCAGTACATGTTCTACATGTCTGGCAACCCTAGTCACCAGACATAAACCCAAAAGTGCACATATCGGACATTTTGTACGAAAATATGACAGAAACCGTTTAACCAAAGACTATAAATCATAGATGCCCATTTCATAGCGCAAGTGTGCAAAGAGACTTCACATGTATTCTTACTTTCTTTCCAGCCAAACAATTTTTCTAAAATTCTACCAAAACAGTTCGCAGCCTACCAAAAATTCAAGTAAGAAATTAAAAAACAATTTTTTAATTAAAAACGAAAATTTTTCATTTACCCAGCCTTTACACATGAATGAAAAATCGCTTGTACCAGTTAGAAAAAGCTAAAGGTTATTTGACAAAATATTAAAATGAAAGATTTTTTGATGGGTGCAAGATTGAGTCAATGATATGTTGTATTAAAATCATGTTTTATTATTACTTTACAGTTAAGAATAATATTTTAACTTATTACTAATGATATGTTACTAATGATATGTGTCTTAATTTAATAAAAAAGTTTTTTAAAATAAATAACGATCTAATTTTTTGTAGTACCTTTTGACATAAGGTTATGACATTGACTCATTTTTGCACCATACTCTAGGTCACCTAGTAATAGTGAGGCAGAATTTTGTGAACAATTTGAAGAAATTATGGAAGAATTTGGTGAATATAATTGTGGAAGTATAATCGCGGGTGGTTTTAATATAGACCAGTGTAGTTCAAAAAGAGAGCCACACTTAAAATGAGAGAACCACACTGAAAGAAAAAGTTTTTCGATGTATTCTTTCTTAAAAGACTTGTTTTTTTTTTGCATTATAAATAAAAAATAATATGTACATCTGCCAAGCAAAAAGTATGTAAGTATATGCAGTTAATATTAAACAACATCCTAACAATCGGTTATTTTTTGGGCAAACATTTTTCCAAAAGTTGACACCCATTAAAATTAGGGCAATTTAAAACATTTAAAATGTCTGCATCTTTGCTACAATCCTGTGTTTGGAAAAAAAGTTCTAACTCCGATCAAAGATTGAAAAGACGCTCTAAACATTTTCCTCGACTTAGCCATCTAACCTCCGTAAATATTAACACGTCACCATAGTCTGCATCTATTTCTTTTAGAAACGCTATTAGCTTTCTGTAAGAAAATGCTTTGTAGCCTCCTTTTAGGCATTTGAAGATTTCTCCTCTTAAGCAAATAATCTTTGACTAGTATCGGATATGCCTATACTCTCCTCAAAACACACGGACAAGTGTTTAGTATTTTTTATACGTTCTGTCGTTTCCCATTGCATATATAGCCCTATATCATCAATCCGGTGCGCCACTGCTTCACGAAATAAAGGCATTTCTATTTATGATAGTCACCATTTTTGTCCCTACTTCTCCATATAAATGCATAATGGATAAGCATAGTTCTTTAAAAAAATTTCCATCTTCAAAAGGGCGACGTTTTTTGCTAAAGCTAAACTAATAATATATGTAGCTTTCATTTGATTATCAGTGGTGTAGTCTAAAGAACTACTCGCATGTCTATTTTGAACATAAAGATTTTTAAGTCGAAAATTTTCTTAAAGTTCTTTTTTTACTAATTGGTTTCTATCATTTCCAGAAACATAATGGAAGTCAGGAAGTATTCTATCATAATGTCGCTTAAGAAAAGCGATAACATATAAGCATTCAGCTTCATTCAATGTTTTGATAGAAAATAAAAAAAGTGTTTCCCACTCAGCGTTGCCACACAAGAAACTGACTTCCTACAAAATTTTTTCAAAAATTCTCCCAAAACTGCTCACAGCCTACCAAAACTTTAAAATTAGTTTTTTAAATAAAATCGCAATTTCTGTTTAGTTATACATACATTATTATAATAATAATAATAAACTCCAATTTTTAATAATAAACATAAATATATACATAAAGTAACAACAAACATAAAATCAAAATTTTACTTAAAATAACAAAAGGATGTACATATATATGTATGTCTATTAGGGTGGGTAAAATTTTATTGATGAAAACAAAAAAATACTGAAAGGTCGTATAGAAAAATAAAATCTACGCGAAATTCTGAGAAACTTTTCGGAAGAAACCATCTAAAATCAAATCCTATTCTGTGCAAATCGACTTAAAGATTCTCTGTTTCCATTATTCTATAAATTGTATAGCTATATTAAAAAACACTATCACATCATTCAAAAAATACAAAATGATAATAAAATATTGTATTTTTCATCCGAATTTAATATTTTATGTCACGAATGCAAACAAAATAAGTTGCTGAATATAACATTTAGAATACAATGTAAGAAGACTGCTAAAAATTTATTTAAAACAAAGGAAAGAAATAAAATAGAAGTGCTCTCTATTATTGAAAGGAAGTTAAATCAGTTTTTAAATCTTTTTACTCCATTCTTGGTAATCTGGTCCGACTTTCTATAGTCACTGCCATAACATAATCTCTATAACTCGTTGTGAAACAGTGCACACATCGTTCAGTAACAGTGGTAACATTATTGAAAGTTGTTGTTAATACAATTTAAAGTAACTTTTTTTAATTAAGAGGACAAATTTACCTTGACTAAAAAAATTGCACAGGAGGAAAAACTACCAAAAATTTTAAAAATTGCAACAAACCGACGAAACTACCAAACTGCTTTTAAAAAACAAAAAACTACCGAGTTTGGTCCGATCGGACCAAAGCGGCAACGCTGTTCCCACTCAACATCACACATACTTATTAAATAATTTTTTCCTGTAAAGAAAAAAGTATAAATAAACAAAAACAAAGTATAAATAAACATTCATAAATTTATGTAGCTTAATATCAAACTTCTCAGTGTAATAAGCAAAATTTTAACTCTCTTCTAAATTACGTGAATTGAAAAAAACAGAGAAAAATTCGATACAGTCCTTCTTCTTTGGCAATAAGCAAGACACTGAAATAAAATTGTGGCGCACACACATATTTTTTGTTGTACATATAGTTGCCATTTGAGATAATATAAACAAAGCGTATGAATTCTTTTATAGAAGATTTTGTAGCATTGTTTATTTAATACAATTTCTTAAACTTTTGATAAGAAAATAAAACAAAAATATTTTTTAAGGAATTAAAAAAGCAATATCCAAAAATACAGTGTGATATACGAGTATTATTTCAAAAACTATGTAATAAAGGTTAGCGGTATAGTTGAGTTTGGTACATTTTAAGAACATTTTTGGTAGGATTTTTTTCTTTTAGCAGCTCTGGTTGTAATATTCATGAAGAGAATAAAAAAAACCAAAACTCTTCGTAATCTGAACAATATGGATGAGCGACGCTGATAGACTGATCGAGCGACGGAATTTATAGGCAAAAATTAGAGAGTATTTTTAATGACAATGGATTAAAACAGTATAGGGTCCGCCAAATAATTTTTTTTTTTTTTTTGCGAAGAATATCGGCCAACCAATACATTAAAAACCTGTGAAAGAATAATAGCGAAAGCCGTGAAAATACAACTTGAAGATTATATAGAGCGAAATGGACTTTTTTCAAAATATCAATCGGAATTTCGTGGGCAATTTTCATGTGAAGCGGCTGTCAATTATGTGATAAACAGGTTGAAAAAGTTGAGAAAAGTAATAAAATATAAGCAATTTTCTTAGCCTTCAAGAGAGCTTTTAGTACAATAGATAGAAAAATGTTGTTACAAAAATTATACTTATCTGGTGTTCATCATAATGAAAAATGGTTTAAGTCATATTTAACAAACAGACAACAAGTAACGAAGGTGAATATTATTAAGGCAAGTGTAATTTGCAATGACTTCGGTGTTCGTCAGAGATCCATATTAGGTGCGATTTTATTTTCAATATGTATAAACGATATGCCAAATATTTTAGAGTGATGTAAATTGTATTATACTCGGACGATAGTGATGCGGTTAACGAAACTCAGTATCACGAAAATGTAGCACCCGACTTGCTTAGAATTGACCAATGGTTGAAAATGAAATTAAATGAGAACAAAACTAAGGCATTGAAAATAAATATGGACAGTGATCTTATGATAAGAATTAATAATACGGAAATAAAGTGGGACAAATTAAACATCTTGGTTTTATAATTGTAAAGGTTTGAAATTTAAGGAACATATCAAATTTATTATGCAAAAAAATTGGTAAACAAATTGGTTTCTTTTGGGACATAAAGTATCTACAGTTACGACAATAAACATTTATAATGTTATAATTAGACCACACATTGAATTTGGCTCTACGATTTTGTTTTCGTGCTGTACAAATCTATAAATAGAGCAACTCCAGAAACTACAAATCAAAGCGTTATGCTTGGGGCACTAAAGTGGTTGAGCATACGGAAATGTTTGCAATTGAATACAATTCATTTCATAAGGAAAATAAAATGGGAAATGCGACTCAATACTTGTGTGAACAACTGGAGTATGTTCAGGAAATACAACCATACTACTTACGTAATTGTGATAACTTTAGAATACAAGGGTATAGACAACATCTGTGTAGCGCACATTATTCTTCAAGGGCCTTAATTTGTATAACAGTCTGCCGAGTGGAGTCAGAAATGAGACTATTAATAATGTTTTTAACAAAAAATTTTTTATTTTGTAAAGACTAATGTAATATTATAATGTTGTACATTTTTTTATAATTATGGAAATTAGAATATTAGAAATCAGAGTATTGAGAATACTACTAATAATAATAATAATCTCTGCTAACAAACTTTTTCGGACTTAAAATATTGTTACGTTTTAACCTTTTTAAAACGTTTGAGTTCTTTAAAATTGTGTAAAATAAAATAAATGCAGCGAATAATTTTTTATACGGTTCTTTTTATTTGTACACTTTAACTTTATATAGCAACTTGTACTAAATTCACAAATTACTCAACACTTTTATTTACGCCTAAACACAAACTATAACTGAACTGATATAGGAAAAGCGGCGTCCCTTATAAATGCCTACAGTTTAGAAAGTTCTGTAAGAGTCTTAAGCCTTATTTTATTTATTTTTTTGTCATATGAACATATTTATTTCTCTTAATTTTTACATATAAAAAACGTTTTATTTAATTTTTTTAATTTAGTTTTTATTTTGTTTTATTAATTTTTGATTATAAACTCAGCCCGTTTTTCACAAATCAAAAGCTGCAAATTTTAGACAGCAGAAAAAAAAGCAATTTTATAGTGTAAGGCAATAAATTTTTCTTTACTATCAATATACAGTATTTTTGGAAGTTCTTAGACATTGTTTTTAACTACTTAAAATCAACCAACACCATATTTCATATTCAAAACTGATAGCCTTTATTTCGCAACACTTTTCTTACAATGCAGTTTTTATTCGCTCACGAACACAATCAATGTTTTCGTTTTTGGCATCACTGCTATAAATATACAAAGATGTTGCACTGTCATACATTGTTCTGTTGTGGTCAAATTTGTCGAATGGTAGTAAAGGCCCAACCATAATATGCGTATGCTTACTTAAACGACTGTGCGAATACACACAGTCAAATGTGTATAACTATAATGTTCTTAACAAAATGTTCGTCAAGTTTCGTTGAGCTTCATTTGCTTACGTTTTGAGCGAACCTAATCGCACTGTATATACGTAAACAGCAGTGTGTGTATTATATGCAAAACAATAACAAAAGAAACACATTGTGCAGTGGATGCTCTTGCTTTTATTTGTCACTGAAACAGCGACAATTAAACATGAGTAGCGGGTGTATGAAGTTTCCAATTATTATTTAAATTTTTATATATTTCTGATAATACTTAAATTTTTACACAAAATATTATTATTTTTATATTTTTAATAAAAAATAAATTCATCCATATACTAATAATGTTAATTACCCATTCAACTCAACTCTCAGATATCAATTTTAATGTTCTGAGTAACGCAACTATTCAAAATACAGTATAGCCACCAAAAATGTTTATTAAGTATTTGACAGACTTTTGGTTGAGTTTTTGATAGTAGATTAGTTAATTAAAAAATTAAAAGTTCAAGTCTTTTTAGTCTTTATTTCTTTGAGTACAATTATATACTGCTCGAGCAAAAGTATTTACAGTGGTTTTTATACTTTTGTTCTGGTTACATCAGGATACTTAAAATTATGGTATAATGTTTATAATTTTCTTTATTCTTAAAGATGTATTTCTTAAGACTAATTATTGATAAGGATATAAAATATATATAAGTAAACAAGAGAAATTCCAAAGTAAAATAACTCAGATATGAACAAATGGTTGTAAATTAATAAACATATTTTTTTGTTTGTTTGTAAGTAATAAAACTAAAGATAGTAGTTTAGTTATTAATCTAAGAACTAATACAATTAATTGTTATTGTTTTTCAGTGCTATCGGTTACCTAACTATAAATATCCTCCCGCTTAAAATGAATCGTCCTGATTCATATTTGCGCAACTTGTGTGTATGTACAACGTAAATTGCAAAGTAAAAACATATAAAAGAACTGAAACAAGTCTTGTTTTCACACAATTTTCATGTTCCATGAAGGAACATGGGGACTTCTCTCAGTCAATGAGCTGCACCCAATTCTATTTTTAGACTCATTGAAAGGGACCTACAGTTTAACGCCGGCTCCGAACCGCAAATGCATTAGAGAAGTTTTTAATAGTAGCAATACTCGTATCCAGTTAGTAGCTAATGTTATGAGAGATACCGCTGTTGAAAAACTTTTTCTTTTTTCAGGGGTCTGCCCTGGTATTGAAACGAGGACCTTCTGGTTGATAGGCGGGTGTCTTACCTACCATACCACGGCGGTAGATTAGTGGATATAATTTTTAGCGAATTAAAATTAACAAAAACTCATAAAAATCGTTACAAATAAACACAAAATGTATTTTGATAATTTTGAGGCCTTGTTTGTGTAAAATTAAACTTAGTTTTTGGCAACACTGTCTGAGAGTAACGATTTTTTTTAAATCTCTCTCTTGAATTTCATCCACCGTTGCCACTTTTTGTATAATTAAACGAAATCTACATATTTAAATTTTTTGTTGTAATTTTCGTACTATTTTGATAACTATAAAAAATATATAGAGAAAAAAACGTAAAAAATTTTCGGTGCAAGAATTAAGAACATTTGAAAGTTAGTTACAGTGACTCACAATCAAATAGCCTACATTTTTTAACAAAATTATTTATATCTAATAAAAAGCAAATCTTTTTGGTATTAACTATTTAAAGTAATTAACTTCAAAGCTTTAAAAAAGCATAAAAATTATTTCAAAAAAGAAATTATAAATAACATACGAAAACAACAAAATTCAGAAAAGTATGAAAATGAACTTCACAGTGGAACTGCGCCATTAAAAGTAGATATATTTTTTACTTAATATTAACGTTTTATTTGGCCTCCTTTTGCTAAAATAACAGCTTACAGACAGACGCCTAGGCATTGAATTCAATAAATTATATGTATATGAAGCACCCCACTTTGCTGAGAATCATCTATAAGGTATTTTTGTAACATATATATGACATATATATAGGAAGGTGAATGAAATGAATTGTTTGAGAACGTTGTATAATAACCGCTCCTTTACAATGTTTGTTGTATTATTTGCCTTGTTAAAAGCGCCAACTTCCAAAAAGACCTATTTTGTTCACTGATTGCATCAAATATGAAATCTATTTAAATTTATCTCAGTAAACATAAATGCCACCTTAGCAACCCATGTTCAACGCCAAATCATATCAAAACTGCCTGCTTATTTTAAATAAGCTATATTTTTAAAACGACTCAAACACTACGTTTTAAAATTCCGAAAAAGGATCTCATTAGGACTCAAGTCTGGTGATTGAGATGGCCAATCAAAGACTTAAATACATAGTTTCACCAATTTCGACTAGTGTTTTGGGTAGTTGCCGTGCTGAAACACTCACTCATGATCATTTCCCATCTTAATTGTTAAAATTTTCTTGTTTGCAGTTCAAAAAACTCTAATTTTGAAAAGCAGGTCCATGCTTTATTGTGCCTCTACAATAACGCGAATTTAGTCGTGTATTTGACAAGTTAAATTTGGACTCGTTGCTACATAAAACTGATTTCCGATTCGCAACAGCCCAGTTCGCTTGAGATTTTGCAAAATCCATTCTTAAAAGTAATCGAAATAAAATATTACTGCTATATTCAAAAACATTTTTAATTTTGAGTTTCAAATTAGTTAAAATACACTTTAAGATTAAAAAACCTTTTTTTTATTATTCAAAATCAGTATTTTATTTTATTTTATTTTATTTTATTATTCAAAATCAATTTCTAAGAAAGACAACTTTTTTGATCTAACGTCTTATAAAAAAGATTATTATTAAAAAATAGGCTTTAAAAAATAAATGCTTTCTGAAAAAATGTACGAATGTTGTATTGGTAAAGTGTAAAGTATAATAAGAAAAACAATTAATATATTGTCATAATTGAGAAAAATGTTGTATTTATAAAGTAACAAAATGTTTGTATGTATTAATGACACAGTTACATTTGTGCACAGTTACAACTGTTTGCACAAGTTTCTGTGTGTTTACTGAAGTGAGTCCGGATTGATGAGTGGTTAAATGTTTTTGTTATAAGTTGGTATTGTTATAATTTGTTACAGTTTGAGTGTGAGTGCACAAAGAGAGAATGAGAGTAACATATTTGTTTTCCTATATTTCGCATAAGCAAATACTAGTAGATAACGATGGAATACAGTAAATAACTTATCGTACGATGCAAATAAAAATTCGGATGTGTGATTTATAAAAATTTTACCAACAAATTTTTTTTTATTAATTGAGATAAACTTAACAATTTTTCAAGTAACAAAAACAATTCAGTCCTTTAAACTTAAGTATACTAGGTATTATATAACCAAAACTATAAATAAAAAGAAAAATAAGAATTAAATTAAAATAAACATACATGTATGTATCTATGTACATATGTACGTAAAAAACATAATTTGTTTTATTAGTTATTTGTGGTGCTTTGAATTTTAACTAACAATTGGTTTTTTAAATTTACGTTCTCGAATTAAATTTCATTAAATGATTTTTTATTAGATTCGAGTTTTGATCGTTTATCTGTTATAAATGCCCGGCAATTGTATATAGTATATAGCGAATATTCTGCAGCCAAGCTTGTATAATATTGGAAATTCATTTTTCCTATCCTGCCACCATTTCAAAACATTAAAATCATATGTTAGGGGTGCATTAGTATTTTTATATTTACTTATTTTATTTTCAATTATAGAGCGGTTAGAATTAGCTCCTTCTATTAACTTTACATAATTTTCAATTAATGTATATATTTTTGATTAGGTTGTTTCAATGTTTGAATTGGAAATAGTAATGTCAGTTAAATAAGGAAGCAACAAAGTTTTGCACTTGGTTATTACATCTGTTTGTTCTTCTAAACTAAATTGAGTAAGCTGATTAGCATGCGGAAATAAACATATTGCTAATTTATGGTAAATTGTGATATTGCTGTCTACTAACGAAATTAAAGCGTCGTGTAATAATTTTAAATTCTAATATAAAACTATGTTTATCCGTATTGGTAGTACGAGTATTACATATGGCTTTTAAGTTTCGAACATGTGAATGAACTAAATGAATTGTTCGATAGGAACTGCCTCACGTTCTTTTGAGGCATCCATGAAAGGTCTAAGAACTGCTACATCTGATGGGACGAAATCCCAAACCAGACAGGGAAGACATAAGACATCAGAAGCCTGATGATCTGCCTGTATATAAGTAGCTTTACCTCCTTACGCAAACCTTCCTTTCGGCGCAGTAACCGACAGTAGGAGTGGTATATACCCTTCATCCTATCCAAAACAGAAACCACATGTCGATAATACTCGAAGCTCTCGTGGAAAATCTCTCCGAGATACTTAATCCTGTCGGAGAGTCTTACAACCTCACCGCCTACCCTCAGCACCGGTACGAACTTCCTTGCGTTGGGATAGGCGTCCACGCCATCCCTTAAATATTACGCAATCCGTCTTTTCCATATTCAGGCAGAGACTCCATTTGCAGAAGTATCCGAGCAGTCTACCCAGGTATCCGTTGAGTCTTTCATTCACCCTTGCCGCTCTGGGACCAGATGCCGCAACCAGCACATCGTCCGCATACAGAAGGATTAAATCTCCATCAGGTAGCCGATGTATATCCTACATGAATATGTTGTTGAATAGGACAGGTCCCAGTAGTGACCCCTGCGGCACTCCAGCAACAACACTTCTTTCATCAGAGAGTGTATCCCCACTCTCACTCTGAGGGAGCGATCCCTCAGGAAATTCCGCAGAGAAACCAAACGACATCATCCTATGAATATTCTCTCTTGCCAAACACAATCAAAAGCTTTTGCGAAGTCCAGGTTCACGGCAATCATCGGACACCTCCTATTCAGTCCCCTTGCTACATAGTCCGCAAGTGCCATCAGTGCAAGGGACGTAGAGTGGCCCCTCTTAAATCCAAATTGGCAATTCAGCAATATCCCGTTATCGTCGATGAACTTTCTCATACATTTCAAAATAAACCATTCCATAGCCAAAGCAGCGGCTCTTATATAAGTAAATGCCTCAGATCTTCTATACGTCCGTTAATTTTGAAAATGTTAGATCGTGTGACACAAAACTGGTCGAACTAACAATGCTACCAAACACACAAATAAGTACACATAGACAGCCTTGACACAAATCAGTACTCTAAACTCGCACGATACAGCTCTAAATGCACTGATGTGGTATATCTTCTTTTTAGGCATATTTTATTTTCGTAACAATATTTTCTTACAGCAACTCACCAAAGCTAAAGACTATATATTTATATATATGTTGCACTGCCCTGCATTTAGTTTCCAGCACAAAAATCAGATTGGGAATTATTATATTTGCCGCAAGAGAGTAAGTTATTCTTGTTCTCTTTCAGAGATTGCTAGTGTAGAGCAATATCACGAAAAAGAGAATAAGTTGAAACATGCATACGTATATACGTAAATATGTACGTGGGCGTGTGTGTTTCAGCTTATTCTCTCTCTCACGATATTGCTCTACTCTAGCACATGCGTATGAACATACGTACAAAAATTGTGTAATACATTAGTAACAGGTGTATTTTGCGGACTTTACCCAAGCATTAAAAAGAATAGGGTTAATTTTTTATGGTTCTTTGTATTAAAAAATATCCTAGTAATAAGGAAATTTTTATGGTTGAGAAAAACCCACATAAAAGATATTTGCTGCTTTTTTTTGTTTTGTACTGCATTGTGCACTTCATTATCAGGTAGCAGACTTGGACTTTGGCAAAGATTTTTTATGGCTATGGGTAAAAAATATTTGAATAATAAGAACATATAGTATGTTATGTTCTTTATTTTTATGGTTGGAAGACCCGAACAACACGCTTTTTTAATAAAAACATCAAATCAATTTTTTCGTCGTTCAATACTTGTTTATAAAACAGAAAAGATAAATTGCAAATAATATATATTAGAAAAATGTGAAATTGTAGTTATACACACCGTTTAATAACTAAATTAACTGAAAATTAACACAATAAGTGCGAACAGTTGTACCTATGCATGTCTTGAATATAAACACGACTTTTTTTGCTTTCCTTCTTTACATACCTACCTCAACATAAGCTCAATTTTGTTTTGTCCATTTCATATGTACTGAGTGCAACATCTTGTATATTTACAGACTTTGCTTGTATATTTGCTTCACCAATAATATATTAAAAATACTTATGACTACAACAGTCATTTGAGAGCAAAAAAAAAAAAAAAAAAAATACATCATATTCAATGCAATACAATAAACAACTGTTTATGTTTTTAAGAGTATAGTGTGTATGCAATAACAAAACCATATAATATTTGTTACACTCGTTCTCTCATTCATATCCATAGTAACGGAGAAAATAATATGGCGTTAGTTTTTAGTCTGCATCACCAAGCACTCGCTCTTTAAGTTCCTTATTTTTTTTTTAAATAAGTAGTGAGTACTGCACTCTATCTTGCCACTATAATTTGCATAACTAAACAAATAAAATTTTAATTTGCGGAAAAATTATCTTATTTATTAATAACATTTGACCACATACAATTTTTGGAATTTTAAAGTAGGTTCATTCTTAATTGTTCTAACTTTTTTTACTTCAATATTTTCATTATATCGATCAGGCACTATTGCAGGACACTGCGACCCATGGGATCTATTGTGCCTTTCCGGACTATGGCTTGTTTAGCAGATCTACTGCCTTCCTAATGCACAAGCAGACCTGAAACCATAATGGTGAATATATCACCCAGTGAGACCCTATGACCCTAAACATTTCTATCTATCACACAAAATGTGTTATTCTGTCTCATGCATGTGAGCACAGTCTACAAACATCCACATCTGTGACCGCCATCTCTTCAGATGTGCTCTTAGTCCACAGTGGCATGGAAGAAACTCCATTATGAGCTTTAAGTCCGTCCTGCCAAATTTAGGAACCTAAGAACGACAGCCAAATTTCGGACTGATCGCTAATATAGACTGGCGAAGTCTCCTTTGAGCATACCAGTGATCCAAGCAATTTATCCAATCCTTGACTAAATTGAGGATGGTAGTCAGTGCACATTAAGGTTCCGGGCCAATATATGTATGGTGTCACGGAACCATTTTTAGGCTGTTTCATTACCACCTATTCTACTGTGTCCAAGCAAACGAGAGTAAGTTTTAAACAAATCCTGATTACCATTGTTTGCAAGGACTTAATGTTTCTATTATCATCTTGAAACTACGAGTACAATTTTGCGGTATTTTTAATCATTTTTATGTGGTATGGGAAACTGGTCGCTTCACTCTTTTTAATTTTTTAAGCTTTCGTTCTATGATGCTTTGATTTTTTCTTTAAAAAATATATTATTACATTTTTAAATTGTTCTGGCCAATTATTTTATCGATAAAGCATGTCCATTATTTTAAAAAAATGGTTAAACATTAGATTTTATGTTTTTTTACAATAATGGTTTTAAAAAAGCTCTAAAGTACGGTCGAACCAACTTTAATTTTATTTTATTTAAATGGGAGTTTAAGCTAAAGTTCGTTTATGAATAATACTTAAGAGAATTTTTCTTAAAGTAGGAATGAAATATTCTTTATTTTCTTTAAGACTTCTTTTTCTTTAAGACTTTAAATTCTTTATCTAGAAAAGTTGCCTAGGTTTCGAACGATTAATCTATTTCGAACAATAATCCATGTATCTATGTGAATTACACATGCTTGAGAACAAATAACTTGATCTTTTTTGTTTAATTAATCAAAATAATGGAAATTTATTGTACTATTATGTACTATTATGCTTGGTTTTGTACTGTTTTTGCTTATCTGCGCGCGCCGAAATAATAACCTCTATAAGCAGATTTTAAAATGACATAAAGCTAAATCGTGTTCTAAAAAAAGCTAACAAATTAGTTTTCGGCTAAAAAAATAAGCTAAAATTTTGAATTGTTTTTAACATATATTTTTTAGTTGGATATTTGGTAATGTTAATATAGCATAGTTTCTTAAAATCTAAAGTAAAAGCAATTGTTTATGTGCTAAACTACATAGATATCAATTTTAAACCTATTTGATTAGCATAGTAGTCAAACTATTAATTGAAGAAATTTATATAAGAATTCAAATAAAATACATAAATGTACATAATTTTCAGTTTCATACATTTTTCAAATCCATATACATATTGTTACGAAAATAAGGTTGGGCATCACAGCGTTTATTATATCGCTAAAATAAACAAAAGCTGCAAGAACAACTTATACGTGCTGTTTACAAATAACCAAATCTACAACAACAATCATTAGCAGAGACAAAGTAAGTAAAAATAACACGGCAACAACAATAATTAAGCAGCAAAGAAAACAAGTAACAGACAATAAACAAGCAATAACAAACACTAAGACCTGAAAGAGGTAGATGTTTACATAGGCATGGCTACAAAAGAACTAAAAAGAAATTAAAAGAAAGAAATGGAATTTACCTGAAATATCGAGAGGTTCGAGAGCTTTCGATGTGTTGTTTACTCAGCCATACAAAAAGCACATGGATGCGAACAGCAATCCGTTTATTTGTCGTAAACTCAGCGAGTGCAGTTTTATGTGTCGTAAACTCAGCGAGTGGAGTTCAACTAAAGTAAACCCAGCGACTTCAGTTTGTGTGAAGAGAGCTTATAAAGAGTAAACTCGTGAAGTGAATCGTGAAGTAAAAAACCACTTTAATTAAAGCTAACTCAGTAAAGAGAGTGTGGATAAAGTAAAGTGTGGATAATCTCTGGTTGAAAAGGTTGTGCTCGAACCTAAGTTATAACTACGATCGGGTTGGAAGATCTTTAAGTAGAAAGATCTGTCGAGTAATTGTTGTTGTTTACAAGATTGTAAACAGACGGAGTAATTAAGAATAGAACATTGTTATTGCCTGTAAAAAGGTTACAAGCAGTGGCGCACAAAACTGTATCGAAAAAAGAATTTTTAATTAAAACCAAACACAAAATTCAAATCAGTTTTCAGTTTTTTTTCCATAGGGCTCAAATTCTTTTCATGGGAGTCGCAAATTTTTCGCCCAAAATATGGTAGTTATGTCAATATATTTCATCATAACTTCAAAACTACTATATCCGAAGATTTCATCTGCCCGACGACCAATCTTCGAAACAATAATGTTTATTTCCTTCCATTATTTTTGTGTGTTGCCTAATAATATATTACACATTATTTGTCAAAATTAGGCACCTGCCTTTATGGGTTATTTTACTTTCAACACACCTGGCTTTCATTAAAATGATTAAAATGTAAAATTTATATTCTAAGAATTTTTTTATAACCTTTTTAGAAATAGAGGAAAAAATTTCCACTAATTTTGCAAGAAAAATTTTGTACGCTAATTTTAGTCAAAGGTACATAGGTGCATTTAATTTTGAATAAAATCAGCAATAGCCAAATTCTTTTTCGCAATGAAGTTATGAATAACTCCGAAAATACAAAAAATAATATTCAGGTGATATATAAGAATTTTTGTTCCTAAACATCTGTTAATACTTAGATTAAAATCGGTCAAGTTGTGATGAAATAAATTGACATAACTACCATATATGTGCATATGAATTCAGCACATCATAATCATTGTATTCAATATAGTTTTATTTAAAGGCCAGAAAATTTTTTGATTTTTGTGGACCAGTGTTGTCAATATCGGTTGTGCAGGTAAGGAAAAAAATAATTGAGCAAGTTGAAATATTTTCATGTTATTTTTTTATATACGTACTTATATATTTTCATTATACAAAAGTTCAAGTTATACTTAAATTTATAGGATATAGCAGTTTTATCTTATTAATTAAGAACTGTGTTTAACCTTCAAATAAAATCAGGATATTTTTATTACTTACAGAGTGGCAACAGCGAATTTTTAAAAAAAAAAGCTGAAGAAATTTATGTCAATTCATTATCTGCTGAATCTCCATGTGAAGATATATCACGCGATAAAAGGGTAGGTTAAATATTATATTTATCTTTTTTAGCAGCATTTATGAATATGCATACATATGTATGTATGTGTGTATATACATATGAATGTATGTGTGTATATACATACGTATGTATGTATATATACATATGTATGTGTATATATATGTATGTATATATACATATGTATGTGTATATATATGTATGTATGTATATATACATATGTATGTATATATACATATGTATGTATGTATATATACATATGTATGTATGTATATATACATATGTATGTATGTATATATACATATGTATGTATGTATATATACATATGTATGTATGTATATATACATATGTATGTATGTATATTAAGTCTATCTTCTATATTCTCAGACATTTCTGACTTTTGTGAAGTCACTAATAGTACTTGTTATTTCTCTATTTTTCTAGATGATGCAAAAGAGTGTTGTGTGAAACCAGGGACTGAAACCCTGGAAAAAAATGGGTTCAGGTTCGGGTTCGGGTTAATCAAAATAAAAGGTTGAGATTCGGGTTCGTTATTAGTTATGGTTTTTCTTAGTATGGTTTTTATTTGATTTTCAAAGTAATTTTGGTTAAATTTTATAACTAACGCTAAACATACCATAACTGTTTATTTGACCGGTAATACCTATTTCTACCATGGCCGGTCAAATGACTGGTGACATTTACATTCGGTTTCGGGTTCGGGTTCGGGTACGGTTTCAGTCCCTATGTGGAACATATTGTTATAAAAATGAAATGCTTCTAAAGCGTAGTTTACACGATAATACTTTGCTTATTTTGAAATTCTGTCCATATTTTAAAAATGAGAATAAAAATCGTACAACTTTCTTATCTTTACACGAAAAGTAACCCAGCTTTTAAACATAAAAGAAAGTTGCTATACACTCACACTTTTGTACTAACATATTAAAATTCTGTTAATTTTCAGCTTAACTTTTAACGATTTTTTCATGAAAGTATTGTTTACACTTGCTAAAAGTAAATTGACAAAAAAAATAAAACAGATCTACCGACATAATAGATTCATTAAAAATTACAGGAAATTGATAAAAAATAATTGGAAAATAAAATTTTTATGCAAGTATATATGTACGTGAAAAGAATGAAAGTATTAATTTTTCTTAAATATACAAGAAGAGGATTATTAATGTCAATTTATAGTAGGAATCTCATTAAAAAATTATCAAATAATTACACTGGCGAGCAAAACCAAGTACAAAATCAGCATTTTTAGGTTAAATGTGCTATAAATTAATAACTAAAAAGACGATTTTTTTCTAATTTAAAATAATTATTTTTTATTCATTGTAGGATAAAAATATTTGTATAGAATAGTAATAACATAACAAAATCAAAAAAAAAAAAACTCAATATAAAAACATAAGGCCACTCCAAGTACTCAGTTTTGCACATTTTTGATATGAATAATAAAAGTGGGGAATCACATACTGAAAATAGTAAATAATACGCAATACGCATGCTTTGGTGGTCTATTTTTGTTAACTCCTATCATTATTAATTTTTATCAGTAATAGGGGCTTTATAGAGCAAAATAAAACCGAAATGAAAAAAATTAATATTGATGTCGAAAATACTATAGTATCTTTGACTGAAAGTGGATATTCATCTAGAGTAATTGCAAAAAAAGTTAATTTGAGTCAACGTTCAGTGATTAAAGTTCAAAAAAAGCGAAATACAGCTCCTAAAACGAATGTTGGAAGTCGCCCTCGGTTACTAAAGGATTCAGACACGCGCCTAAGGGTCCGAGAAATAAAAAAAAATTTTGTAAAAACACCCAAACAGGCTGCTATTGCAATTAATAAACCAAACAGGCTGCTATTGCAATTAATAAAGACGCCAGTGAGTGGACAGCTCGTAGAGTACTTCACAGAATCGGTTTAGTAGCAAGTGTTAAAAAGAAAAAACCAGCTCTTTTAAATAAAAACATAACAGCACTTATGGAATTCCCAAAAAACTTGAGCATTGGACCATTGATGATTGGAAGCGAGTTATTTAGTCGACGAGACAAAAATCAATCGATTCTAATCTGATGGTAAAAAATATTTTTGGAGCAGACTTCATGAGTCCATTCAAAAGCATCTTGTAAAACAAACTGTTAAACACGGCGGAGGTAGCTTGATGATTTGGGGCTGTTTCACAAGGTGGTGCTTGGGTCCAATAGTAAGGATTAATGGTGTAATGAAGAAGAGGACTACCTACAAATCCTGAAAATCCATTTACCCGATTTCGTTGACCGCAGCGCCTATCTGGAGGACGAAGCAATTTTTTTAGCAGGACGGAGACCCTAAAATCACGGCCAAAATTGTCCAAAAATGGTTCTCTGAGCAAAAATTCAAGGTAATTAAATGGCCAGCGCAGAGCCCGGATCTTAATCCGATAAAAAATTTGTGGTTCATATTAAAAACACGATTGGGAAAATATAATAGAGCGCCTACCAATATTGAGGAACTTTGGAACCGTGTGCAGTTAGAATGGGGAAATATTCCTAGTGAATTTAAAGATAACTTGGTTGAAAGTATGCCGAGTCACATTAAAAATGTTATTAAAAACAAGGATACCACACTAAAATTGCAACTTTATAATTGCACTAAAGAATCGTGCAAAACTGAGTACTTGGAGTGGCCTTATGTTTTTATATTGAATTTTTTTGATTTTTTTGTGTTATTACTATTCTATATAAATATTTTTATCCTAAAATGGATAAAAAATAATTATTTTAAATAAAAAAAAGCGTCGTTTTAGTTATTAATTTATAGCACATTTAACCTAAAAATGCTGATTTTGTACTCAGTTTTGCTCGCCAGTGTATATATAAATTTTGGTCCTATGAATGAGTATACATGTGTAGTTGTTCGTGGCAACTCTGATAAAAAAAAAAAAAAATAGAAATGGCCGATTTTGTTATAATAAACTTTCAGTTTATTGAAATTTTCATGAAATAGTTTCAAGAATGTTTTTTTTTTTTTCTATAAAAATTTTTATTTTACAATAATATATATACAAACATTTCAAGAAACTACTTTCATGTGTAGAGGCAGTGTAAAAAAACCAAAACAAAGTAAAATGAAAGCAGCTATTTTAAACAGGGTTGGCAAAAAGCCGGGATTTAAAAAAAATTTAACCAATTAGGTTTTTTGATGGGTTTTGCAACTGCTTCCGAATTTCATTCAAGACGACAATATTTTTTGTTTGTTAATACAATTTCGTTGTTTTACTATTTATAATACAGTTTTGCACTTTTGGTGGGTGCTATGAGCTGCTAAAACTCGGTGATTAGAGCATACTGCAATTACTTTGTTTGAAACATGCATTATGAGCAACTGCCGGAATATAAAGACAAATATGATCCAAATCACATCGCAAAACTTTCAAAACAATTATTAGAAACGATCTCCGATTTCCTTCTTTCGAAGAAATATAACATCGGCTTCAAAGTTGGAGCGTCTTAAAAGACGAGAAGTTTTTCTGAGACGGGTTTGGAAATTGGCTCGGAGGCGAGGAAAAGATGTAAGCAGTGATTTAATAATTTATTTTTTCGATAAATTTGCTAATTCATTTTTTTTAGCTAATATAACTGCTCGAATTAATTCGTAATCGCAATACAATAGTTTGAGCGGACAATTTTTTTATTTTACCATATATATTTACATACACCCAGCGGTAAATAAAACGAAGTACCTTGACAATCAATTACTTACAATTATTTACAATTACTTAGACGTAATCTAGAATATCATATGCACATAACATATGAATATTTATGAAGTCTGGGTCAAACAACATTATTTTTGCATTATACATATTAGTTAAACCTTTTTTATGTGATTAATGTTTAATAACCAAAGCATATCAATTGTTTAACAACTGGTTAAAATAACTGAAGCCGATTTTCCGATTATGACTCTAGAAGATATGGAGAAGTAAATAAGGTTATTTTGGAAGATCCATATCCCTATGTAAGTTTTCAAAAACAAAAATAATAGTTTAGATATTTTTCATTTTAGATTGCAAAAATAAAAACCATTTTAAGACCAGGAGGATTTGATAAAATGTGATATATTTTGTTCAGAAGTTGTAAAGGAAGCCGTCCTCAAAATTGATAGATTTAAAAAGGATCTTCAATTCGGTTTTAAAGCATTTTAAAACAGATATTTTGCAAAAAAAAAAACTGTTCATTATTTTCTAAGAATTTGAATATGTAAAATATTATATATTTATTCTTTATATTTAATTTGAAAATTTTACCCTTTTTATGAAATTACCAATAAGATTTACGGTAATTAAATTATGTATAATAAATTAATAAAAATAAAAAATGTTGCCGTTTTTAGGCTGAATGTAATTTAACACACATTAAACTTTCAATTACAAAATCGTTAGGAATAGTAGTAGTGTCATTTACCCTTAACTTACGAATGTAAATTGGACTGTTACTTATATGCATTACGTTCTTACTTCTCTCTGTTTGCAGAAGTATCAGTAAGCTCTCTTAGAACTTAAATTTCAATGTAACTGCCGTTTTGGTGTTACTTGCTTACATCGCCCATTAATTTTTAAGCGAGAGCGCACCGAATAAGCAGCCTAGACACATATATTAATTCTAAGTTGGGAATTACATCAGCGATTACGTAATGTATATTATACACCAACAATAATATATTTGTATTCGAATTTGTACAAAAGGCAAAGAAACGAAAAAAGATTTTTTAAATAAATCTATGTTTGCATGAATCGTTTTGATTCGCTGTACCCATTTTATTTTTTTACTGATATGTCTGTATAGTATACACGTTAAAGTGAATGTAAAATTTTTTCTTCATGTCCTCTGCTATGGCTCGAACCTAGGTCGCTTTGTGTTGTTATGCGTGCGCTCCACTCATTAGACTACGCCACCTTAGTAAACATAGGCCCATCAATTTCCAATAATATTTAAGTCCAGCGATTATACTAGAACTGGGAAGGGAAACGAAACTGTTTGAGAACGTTGTACGATAGATTCAAATTTGTTTCAATAAAAGCATATCAGTTATTTTAGCAGAAGGTGGTCCAATAAAATATTAATATTAAGTATAAAATATATATATTCTACTGTTAGTGGCTCACATTCACTGTGAGGTGCATTTTCATGCTTTATTGGTTTTTTGGTGTTTTCGTATATTAAGTACATAATTTATCTCAAATAATGGTCATGTATTTTAAGCTTCGCAAAAAGAAAAGTCGAAAATTTTCAACAGATGACGCAGTAGGTGATCATTCTTTTATCAGAAAATATAAAGGGGTTATATAAGTGAGCATGGTGGCTCCAATACAAAATAAGTATTCACTTTTGTATATCTTTTGAGAACGGTAAAAGTAGAAGTTTCTAAATTTAGTAAGAATGACTTCGCAATTGATACAAATTATCAGCCAATAAGTTGGTCGCATATTAATCAGATATGTGGCCATGGTACGTACTTCCTATACTAATAAGTATTGAAATTTTTATTTTATGTGATCTAAATGACTTTTCAGTCAATATGAATCATCAGTTTAAAAGTGGGAGGAATTGGATAAGTAGGCGTGGCATCTTTCTTTCATAATAATAAGTTATTGTTTTTAATTGAGGTTTTAAGTCAATAAATAATCACTCTGAGAAAGTATACAAACAATTGTTGTCCCTATATACATAGCTGTCTAATTCTATACATACATATATAGATTCCCGGGCAAAGCCTGATGGTTACAGTTAGTTTTTCATATACTGCAATTTACAAAATCTTTCCTTCTTTTTTAGAATTTGTTTGAGCAAATCTTCAGCTCATTCTGAAGAACAAGATATTGATTCTCCTAAAAAACTCTCTTCCTTTTCAACTTATATAACTTTGAACAGAAAAAGAGAATTCCATTTTTATTTCATATTGAGTGAATATTGTACCCTGAACCCGTTCGTGTTCGAGTTCTGTTTCAGGCCCTGTAAAAGTCAAAGTGGCATCAGTTCTCAATTTTATTTATTACAGTTGCTACAGATGGTTTTATTTATACATCGCTTGGTTCATGGTCACTTGGTTATCTAAAAAAATTAACAACTATTAAGCTACCGTTCTATAATTTCTTATTGAGCATTAAATCTGTGGTTAAGAACTAAAAGGGCCAATGTCGAAATAATAACTTGTGAGGAAACTCAATTAATGTCCATATTACGGTTTACAATTCAACTAAATTGAGTTGAAATTTTAGTTCAAATTTTACGACTGCTGATGATGAGTTGTAATTTTTTATATTTTTCGAAGAAGTTGTTATCGATAATACCAAATTGTAAAATTTAAACGGAAATTTCAATTGAACTGATTCGAGTTGTAAACCGTAATAGGGGTCTAAGTAAACTAGATAAGTTCGTATTGACATCTACCTATCGGATCTTGACTGTTTTCTATAGCTCCACAAATACTTCATGGGTCTTTCAAAGAGAATAAGCAACAATACAATTAATTTATGCGCTGAAAAAATTGTAAAATAAAAATTAGTACAAAAATAAAACAATAAGTACATTTGCGTATTGATTTATATGTTATGAATAAAGCAGTGCAATCAACAAAAAACAGTACATGTACTGATAAAAACAGTACGTCTGGCAACCCTAGTTAAATTTAACTTAGATTAAAAGAAGGCCACACTTCTTATCGTTTATTTAATATACATAATTTAATTATCATGAATCTTAATGGTAATTTCATAAAAAAGCTAAATTTGAAAATTAAGTATAAAGAATAAATAGATATCAAAAATTTAATTTTCTAAAAAATTATTAACTGCTTTCCCTTACCTCCTCTCTAAATTTTTTGCAACATATATGTTTTTAAAAGCTTTAAACTCTGAGGCAGATTATCTTTACAGTTCCTAAAAAAATTCTCAGTATATGTATGAAGAAATTTGAAGTAAACCTACCGAAAATTGCTTCATTGAGGGCTTTAAATTCATTAAGGCCTTTCTTTCCGTATGCCCCATCAAATTTCATGGAAAAATACACGTCGTTGTGCAATATTCCTTCAAAGTTGTTTCTAATTCTCCTGGTCGTAAAATGGTTTTTAAATTTACACTTTAAAGAGAAAAATATAAACTAATCTTAAACCAATATGTTTTTTAAGACTTACATATATGTATAGGAATCTGGATCGTTAAATATAACGTTATTCCCTTTTCCAAATATTCCAGGTTGGTAACAGGCTTTCGCCAACCGTTGTTCGTATGTGGATTCCTCAAGGGCGTCTGAAAACAACGTGGCGGAGAACAATTACATACAACGAAAATTTTTAAATCAATTTACAAGCTAAGATACACATCTAGCAAGGAGGATTTTTCAAATGATATTTGTGAATAGACAATTTTTTTATACAATGTATCAAACATAATTATGTATCAGTAAATGAATAACATTAAAAACAAAAAATAATAATTACAAATTTTTTATAATAATTTGTAAACAAATTTATTTGTAAACAAACAAAAAAGTTAATAAACGCCAATAAATTTTGTCAGTGTCAATCCATACAACAACAAACCAGCTGATCGTCTATCCGCACGTGTTAAATTAATTCGCCTTGCTATTTGAGTAGGTGAGATGCAAAACTCGTTCGTTACACGTTAACAGAAATTTGGAAAAAAGCAAAAAACATGTAGCGGCTGATTAAATGAATCAAATTAGTGGAATACTTAAAGTACTTAGACGTTCTTGATCAAAACCCACGAGTTGAAAAATTATTGCTTATCATAAAACTCCAGAAGGTATACTAGAATCCATGGTTGTCTCGATTTTTTTTAATTTTTGTAACGAACGAGTTTTGCATCTCACCCATTCACTTGTACGTTGAAAATTTTGTCAATGAATTTGATAAGAAATTTTCATTAGAAAAATTTGTGTATCACAAAAAAATATTTATTATTAAAAAAAATTAAATTTACAAATGCATTAGCAACTTTAAAATAATGTAAACATAAATAAAATGTATATTCCTTAAAAATAAAAAATGCTTATATTTAACCCTAGAAAACTAAACCCCGCCTGTGAGGCGCAACGAATGCCGTTTTTACACATTTCGTTTTGATCGACTACAAGTAACAGTACGTGCTTTCAAACCAACACAAATCTATCGTATGAGCTTGTGAGAAGAGACGTTCATCGCACAAATATATCGTGGCGCCTATGAGGCGAAGTTTAGTGTTATAGTAATATTTCTGACTACACGTTCTTATTAAAATTTTAATTTTATTTGTAATAAAATTATTTTAAATCTTGATTGTTTAATAAATTTAGAGGCTCTGTTCATCAAGCAAGAACGTTTATTATTGTGTACAAATGCAATGAAACGTATTGGCTAGAACATCGATTTCCAAATTGCTATCAATGTGACGTTGAAAAGAAGGGAAGATCTAATTACTATGTACAAAACAAAATGAAAATGACATGTTTAAACTTTTTTTTTTAATTGAAACAAGTAGAAGTAGCTACAAGAAAAATGAGAATTTAGTTTTTTTTTAAGAATTAAAAAAAATATTTTAATAATATGAGCTGTTAAAAAATTGTAGTGTTGTTTTTAAGTTTGTATTTGAGTGACTTCTAATAAAAATTCATTTGAGAAGCTGGAGACAGATTAGATCATTAGCTTATAAAAAGGCGTAAATGGAAAGAATTTGTTATGATCCTATGATCCCCTTGTGATCTTTAAACGATCTAATAACAACAACAATATTTTCTAGCTTCTTCTTATAAGTCTTCAAAAATGGGCCCTTTGATTTGAGATACACTTCAAAAACACTCTTTGTATTGGTTATATTATTATTGGTTTTGAATTATTGTTTTTATTTTGCATTTTAATATGTTTTTTTTTTTCAATAAAAAAAAAAACACAAAAAATAAAAAAAACAGTTATTTAAGAAAAAGTAGCCTCTCAGGCGATGTTTAGCTTAAAACGTTGAAAAAAAGGTTTAGTTTTCTAGGGTTAAAATAAAATAAATTATATATAGATGATGTTATGTGTTGTGTTTTGCACTTTGTTAAATCTTCTAGTCCTAAAATAATTTAATACAAACTGAACTTATGTAAAGGAAATGAATACTTAAATGATAAATGCGGCTCCCAACCAAAAATGTAAACAAATCAGTGAAAGAAATGGAACTATTTTAAGAGAAAAACGTATGTATTTTTATTTCACCGAACTGAAATATCAAAAATGAGAAAACATTCTATGTGAAAAGTTATTCACATTATTATTGAAAATGTTTAAGAAAGGCATTAATAATTTCTGTTCTGTTTCTCTTTTCATGCATTTACCCTGGGGTTACATGTTAACTTTTTACCTTTCAATCAATAGCGCATCACTATTTTTGATGCGCTATGTTGGTTTAACCTTAAAAATCATCAACTTTTCAGATTCTATGGAGAAGTTTTTTTTTTAGAATTTTTTTTTTAAATGTGAGATTTTTGAAGAGGCTGTTTTATACATCTTATGATAACTTTGAAATGACTTATTCGATTTCGTTACGCCATATCTTCAAAATTTTCAAATTATACCAGCTTTAAGTCATTCTAATACCGGGTTTAACATCTTGGCTATCCCAGAGGCAGAGAAAACAGTAATATTTTGTATAGCCACCTTGGAGGCTTGATAAAATAGCAGCAACTTTTAAACCGCAACAAACTTTCCAACTGTATTTTTCATAATTAACACTTTTAATAAACTGGTCATAGCTTCATATGTTCCTTTCGTATTCACTGCATGTCCGATAGATATAGATAGATGGCTTCTTGTTGCCGATATAAAGTAAAACGGCCTTCAAGCTTGCTTTACTACAATTAACAAATAGTCTCCATTCACTTGCGACATAATTTTGGCCGAGCTCCTCAAGAAGACCACTTATGTCGTAACAATAGCACATATTGTCTTTCGTTGTATAAAAATGCATATGGCTAATGCCGATTCCGGTACTCTGTTATCTTAACACCATTTCTAGGAAATTTCGGTCTCTTAAACGAGAAGCGAGGAACTCTAGCTGATTGAGGGGGTGATGAAACTATATCACTATATAGTAAAACACACGAATTTTCAAGAAGGGGCATTCTATCTGGATGTAAAATGGGAAATGTAAATTCACCTGCTGAAATAGTAGGGTACCATTAGACCATTACATATGTTTTCCGAACCCGCTTTTAGTACTTAACCCTTTTGCATCCCTGTGATATGTGCCCTTCCTATGATCCTTTGGGTCAATATGACCCAACAGCAACATGTAAACAACATTTCATATATAATATAAGAAATTTATCTGTTTTGTTGTTTTTTTATTTACTATAATAAAAAAAGAAAACTAAAATAAATAAGTCGTTCCTGAGCAATGATTAAAAAAATACATACACACATATATAAAATAAAATTAAATTTGATATTCAGGCTTTTTTTTAATAATAATAATATTTTTAACACTTACATATGTATATAAACTTAAGAATTTGTGTGACAATTTATACACAATGTGAACATTTGCGTTTTACAAATAAATTTTTTACAAAAATCACATTTAGTAAAATACTTATTTGAATTCCTTCCATGTTGACAAAAGAAACACCGCTGTCGTTTATTTGGTAAATTACTGGACAATGGTGAATTTGTACTATTTTGTTTAGAACAATGCGAAGCACCTGTACAATCATTTTGTTCTCAAATATTTTTAGCAAGTTTTGTTGCTGATGGTCCATGCGGAAAAACTTTTCTTCGCAAATATGCTCTTTATTAGCTGATCTCCCAATTCTACCAAATAAAGCCTGCGTCTGAAATTTTTATTGGAATTCCAGGCAGAATTCGTATCCGTTCATATAATGAGTTATGTGCTGATAAATATGCTGATAAACCTATCATAAGACAACAGGTTATCGCTTAGTTATGCGCTTTCATGTGTAATTAGCAACTAGTTGGTCAAGCGCATCAACTCCAGCTTTAATTTGGTTGTAATGTTGTATTACTTCAGGTTTTTTTTTCTTGCCATTATCTCTTTCAATACGGGATTTTTTTTTGATATCTAGAATTTTTTATGGCAAAAAAGTTTTATTTTTATGGACAATGCCAACTAATGTAATATTCCGACAAAGTAGTTAAATGGCAAGATAGTAGTAAATAAATTATCACATGTAATTGTGCATCCCTTTAACAGAGGACCCGATAATGTTAGCACCACTCTCTCACCTAAATTGAAAGTATGGAAATATAACAAATGTAGTACGAAGTACAAGTCTCACCTTGATTTTTCCTGGCTGTGTATTTCTTGCTCTGCCTGTGTATACATCCATATGCCAGGCATATTTGGTTGTGGAATCGCAAAGTGCTCAAATTTTTATGCAATATCTGGTGGGCTTTGATGGAATATATTGCCTGAAACTGCATCGACTTGGAAATGGAAACAATTGTTCATCTACAGTAACATTTGGATTGTAAAAAACTTTGAGCTGATTATTCCACTTGTCCCAAACATATCTTATGGGTGCTAGTTTGTCACGAAGTCGTCATTCTTCTCTATTTTCAGAGCTGTCAAGCCGTAGGCACTTTGATATGCTCGCAAACCGCTTGAGACTCATTGTTGCTCGAGAAATAGGTCTTCCGTTTTTTTCATTCCACAAGCTAGTGACATTTGTATCGCTGTCGGGTGAAAAATTTTGGCTTCATCACTTTCATCAAAAAAGTCATCATCTTCGTCATTTATTATTTGTTGCAACTGAAGATCAGTAAGAATCTAAAGCAATTTCATTATGGAACATTACAATACTTTTCTTCTTTGTGCCATTATGTAAAAATACTCAATTATGATGGATTACAAAAAAATATATATAGTATGTGTACATGATGATCACCAAAAATTAATCAGAACTCATTGAAAGAAAATACTCTAATGAGCCAAAAGTTCTTGCATCATCATAGTTTTTTTATACAGTGGCTCACAGCTTATTTCAACCAACACCTTAAAAAATAATTAAGCTCATATAATTTCGAAACTAAACAAGATATTAAAAAAATGTGAATTAGGATTTTATATAGCATGATTAAAAATTTAAAAAAAAAAGTTTTATTCAGTCTCAAATTACACTCTAAAATCTTACGAACTAAAAACCAAAAATATGGGAACACAATTAGTCACAGCTTGTTTCAACCATTTACTATAAACAAACAATAATGTGATAAATTAAGAAAAAATTTTAATTTCAAAATTTAGTATGACCTCCTTTTTACTCAATTACAGCTTTCAGCCTTTTTTGCATAGATTCCACTCATTTTCTAGTGGTTTGGGGTGTTATTTTTGCCCATTCCTTTTTCAGCGCTGTTATAAGGTCATTTTTGTTAGAGATCTGGTGTTGGCGGACGTTTTGATCTAAAATTGCCCATAAATTTTCAATTACATTTAGATCAGGTGATTGTGCTGGCGTTTGCATCAAGTGGGGACAGTTCCAAATAAGCCATGACTGAACAACACCTACTTTATGTTTCGGGTCGTTATCCTGGTAGAACCGAAACTGCTCCCTTATACCAAGTTTTTCGGCACTTTGCAGTAAATTACCTTTTAAGTTGTTGAGGTACATATATTTCATTGTACTCTCAATAAATCGTAAGTTTCCTATCCCACTTGACGACATACAAGCCTAGACCATGACACTATCACCAGCATGTTTGACTGTCGGTTTAAGATTTTGAAGTTCTGTATTGGGCTTACGCCAGACATAGGTTTGACCATCCGAGCCAAAGATATTAAATTTGGACTTATCAGCAAAAATAACTGTTTCCCAAAGGCTTGAGTCCTTATTAATATGTTCCTTAGCGAATTTGAGACGTGCTGCTTGATTTTTCTTATTAATAAATGGTTTTTTTTCGGGCTACCCTACCATTGAAGTCATGTTTTCGAAACACGCGGCGAATAGTTTCTGCACTACATGTTTTGTAAAGCTCATTTTTAACTTCTGTAGTCAGTTTAGGAGCGGAGAGCTTCGGATTTTTCCTTATTTTTCTGACAATGTACCGCTCATCAATCGCATTAAAATTTTATTGGGCGCTCTTCTTCCCTTATCACGTATCCTATTTTCGTGTACAAACCGATATATTAGGCTTTGCACGGTGGAGTCACTAAGACCAACCATTTCTGCAATTTTTCGTCGAGAATTGCAGTTTTTAAAATGGCTTATAACTAATTCTCTCGTATCTATTTTAGTGCGTGGCCCCATTGTCAAAAAATACGAGTTTTGGTCTCGTAACTACCGAAATCACACTAAATGTTAATTTAAATTATTGTAAACACACATAACTACAAAATTGATTGGAAATTTACCGATACTTGAGAGGTGATGCCAATTTAACAGATCTTAAAAATAGCTGGTTGAAATAAGCTGTGACTAATTGCGTTCCCATATTTTTGGTTTTAAGTTCGTAAGTTTTTAGAGTGTAAGTTTGAGACTGAATAAAACTTTTATTTTTATTTTTAAACATGCTATATAAAACCCTAATTCACATTTTTTTAATATCTTGTTTAGTTTCGAAATTATATGAGCTTAATTATTTTTAAAGATGTTAGTTGAAATAAGCTGTGAGCCACTGTATAAAAAACGGGGAATCACCGAATTGTAATTTGAATGAACTCTTTATTTTACAAGTGTCAATGCGTTACCATATTTCAAGAGATACCTTTACGGGATTCTTCAAATCCCAACCACAGTATGAGAACAATACAATTTTAGATAAAAAAGTATTTAATGAAAGCGATTTTATTGATTATTTTATTATTATTTGAATAAATGATTGATGATTCTAAATGAATATGAAATTAGTTCAATTAAATTCAATAGGAAAAAATGGTAAAGAGGAATTAAACTGGCAATATCGCTCGTTGGGTCATATTGACCCAAAGGATATTAAATGTTTTTAAATCGTGTTTGGAGGAGAAGGACAACCAAAATTTTATTATTTTCTTTTTTATTTAGCATAATTTTTGTCCCTATAATGAATAAATTGATGTTTAACGTTCATATCTTACAATGAAAGGGGAAAATGTTTCTCTCCTCAGCATAGGTTGTAGAATTCTCCTGTGTATTCTGTTAGTCAAGGCAGATTTGGAGTATCATACATCATAAGTACATATATTTAAAACTTTGTTAAGAAATACTTACTGAGAGCTCAAAATCCATCTTTTTAAAATCAATCAGCACTTATCACATATTGAACTAGGTATCAAATATCGGTCAATGTTTTCAACCTCAATTTTGAAGTAATCTTTGCATTTATTTTGTAGTAAAATAGTGCCGTTTCTTTCTCAAAGTCTATTTGCTGCAAACATAAAATAACTTCCGCTCATTTTTGTACAACATTTTTCAAAGTTTTCTACTCATTTTTTATTTTTAAAAAAGAACACGTGTCTTGTCTAAATTATTGTTGAATAAGATCGATTGTGCATAATTATAACTTTTTTAATTACGAGAAAGCACATAGGAATTCCTCTCAGTCTTATGTATGTACATCTCTGACGTCACATCAACACAATAATAATGGACATGTTCAATAAAGACGAAAATACAAAAACTACCTGCGCAAACAAAAAAACAAAAACAAAAATCGCTAAAATTTAATTGGGTGTATTTCCCGCAATGAGATTTTTCATGCAGTGTTCTTTACCTTCAAATATGTCTGCTATAAGAGTTGTCACAACTTCGAAATTTTTTGCAACCAAATTTCAATAAAAAAAAGTGATCAAAATTCAAAATCATAAGTTTAATAAAAAAAACATTAAAATATCATTTTATATATGGAATCTGCTCTAAATTCCATTGAATATACAGTGGCGGAAGAAATAATAGACACTTTCATTTATGCCTAATAACTAGAACAAAGTGAAATGGTCTGAAGAAACGAATATTAATTTATTTGGGTCAGATGGAAAATCTTATGTATGAACTTCTTTCAATTACAATGCATTCTTTATTTGGTTTTTTAAATGATAAATAAAAATTTAAGAACACTTTAATTTGTCCCTACTATTTCTTCCGCCACTATATATTGACTGAATATAGATTGGTCAAAAAAACTTGGTACAACAAATGATGCGGCATATTCTCCTATTTGTTCTAATCTTTATGACTATGTACATATTTATAATCTTCGCATAAAAGAAAATATGGTTATAATGAGGTTTTAATATTTATAGATAATTATAGCTATCTTAACGAATCGCTAAATACCCGAACCAAACAATAGCGTTGAAGTGAATATGTATCCTCAATATATGTTCCATCGATTTCAATATGCGAGGGATTATTTATGCAAAAAAAAAAAAATGATAAAATGAAAAATATATCTATGATGAAAAGAATAGATCTATATCTATTCATCTATCGATGAAAAATTAGTACAACGCTGAGCCAAATGTTCCAAGATCAGTTTATACTATTTAGAACATAGCCGCCTTATAATCCAGACCTTGCCCGTCAGATTACCATTTGTTTCGATCGAAGTACCTTTCACTTTAGAACAGAGTATAAGAAATTGGCTCAATTCGTTCTTGGTTTCAAAAAATTTGCGGTCTTTTGGCACAAAATTCATATGTTACTAGAAGGATGAGAAAGGTCATAACATACAACAAAAGGCCGAAGTTTGCAAAAATCCCATATTTAAAGTGATACACTCACTAAGAACCTTTGTAATAAACTTTAAAAGAAATCATCTTTATTTTTTACTTCAAGATAAAAATAACGAAAATAGAAAAAAGTACACATCTAAACATCAAAGAAAAAAATAACCAAAACGGCAACACTGTCTGCTATACACTATTCAGAAAAACTGAACAGCTAAGAATTTTTTTTCAAAACTAGGTACTTTCATTTTATTGGAAATAAAATAAGTATTGACCAGTCGTTTTTCATGAATTATAGTTTATTTTATTTCTGCTACATGCAGCTTTATGAATAAAGAGTGAAACTGTTAAATAATTGCTTCTTTCTATTTTTTTGTGAATTTTAAGAAATCAATAATTTCATAATTTAAAAAAAATAAATAAATTTTTATAATTTGTTTCTCAATATCTCCAAAATATTGGTTATATTAATAAATGATATTAGAATGATTTGGAATTTTTATAGGTATAATAAGGTATATGATGCAGCCTCTTCAAAAATCTCACATGTTAGAAAAAAATTAAAAAAAAAATTATTCATAATATCTGAAATGCCGATGATATTTGAAGTTAGATGACCATAGCGCATCAAAAAAATATAGTGGTTATCTAAGGTCAGAAATTTTTTTTCATATGTTACATAGTGTTATTTTCAAAAATTGATGCGAAGTTGATAATCAGTTTTGGTTTAACCGAGTGTTAATGTTTATTCACGAAAATAGCTGATCAAATTGAATGATTTATTGTTCCTCCCAACGAAAACACAAATATTGTCTTCAAGTTGATTTCAAGTTGCTTAGCATCTACGTCACAGTTAACAATTGTAGTTAATAAGCAATGCACATACTGTAAGGTCAAAATAAACTGTACGCCCTTATATTCTACCATATAGGTTTTACCAAATAGGTACTATAAATCCGTCAATTTCGGAATTTTTAAAAATGAAGTATTATTTTAGTCAGACATAAACATTTTACTTTAATATATCCTATATTAGGAATTAATTGGATAAAAATGTGTTTGCTTGAGAAAAACACACAGAATTCTTAAGTTTACTTAAGTAAAGATTGAACTTTTTAATGGGTCTGTTCCTCTTTTTTTAATAGTCTTGTTCCTCTTCTTTACAAATTCGTTAAAAAATATGAAAACGGTTAAAATTTATTTAAATTATTAACTTATAAGTGCATGAAGGTATGAAAAAAAGGTTTTTCTACCCATAATTCAAAGTTTTTGAGGTATCTTTAAATTTTCAAAAGCAGTTTCCTTTTGTTCTCGATTACACTTTTAAGAAAAATTGTATAATTTCCACGATATTTCTCCTTTATACTTTCTTGCTGTTTAGGTTTTTGATTGTATGCTTTTTTTACGCATAAAAATTTGAGTACCCTTCGTTTTCGTTGTATAACTTAGTTAAGCTTTAGAGTTTTAAAAAAGTATAAAATGTTTAAAATAATCGTATTTTAAAAGTCTAAAATAAAAACTAAATTCTGGATAATAAGGCTGTATACCACATTTCGAAGCTCGCTGTATGTGAAACAATTTTTAAATAAAGTTGAAAGTGTAACCGCAGGTTATATTCAAGTTCTTGTTTAGAAGAATAATCCTTATTTTTATTCTTAATATTTCTATGCTACTCTTTTGTGTAACATCGTCAGAAATGAATTATACACTAAAAAATAAAACTACATATAGTATGTTTTTTATTAAAAAATGCAGTGTTTTATTAATAGTTAAGGTTGATATTAAATAAGAATGTTAACAAAATTAGTTAAAGAAACCGTCTACTACTTAATTTTATACATTTCAATAATTTTTTTATATTTTTTTTTCAAATAACTCATACACATATTTTACTTGTTTTCAGTCGAAGGTATGCTCTTTACCAAGTGGATCACAAAGGGATATGGTGTGTTCAAATTGCGGGACCTTAACTACAACGATATGGAGAAGAAGTTTGCGTGGTGAAATTGTATGCAATGCTTGCGGTTTATATTTTAAATTACATGGTGTTAATAGACCTCATTCAATGAGAAGAGATACAATTCATACCAGACGCAGGCGTCCAAGGGACTGTGAAAAATCTGAGAAGAGAAATGAGTACTAATTAAATTAAATGTACTAAAATTAATTTTCCAAAATAAATAAACCTTGAGCATATTAAGCAAATTATTTAAGTAAATATATATTGTCAAAAGGTATCCCGGTCGAAATAAGTAATTTAAAAATTGTTCCAAAATATGTATGGTCCTGGTCCACGTTATTAACAGAAACAATATTACAAAATTAAAAAAATATATATATTTGCTTTAGGCTACCAAATATTTGTTTAAATATTTTTTGTATTTTCCGAAGACATACATACGGTGACATACATATCACCCAACCACTAAAAAACTGCAATTATACAGAACTAAAAGATTTCTTCTAGGGGTTGACCGTTTAATTTTTATTTATCTACTAGCTTTAACCATACGGAGCTACTCGGAAATTATCTGCAGAGGTTTTTCTGTGCCCGTACGCTGGTCGTTATCGGCCTGTGATTGTGTCGTTTATATGGTTGTATGGTTACCAGATTTGAAATCAAAGAAATCAGTACATAACGGAAAAAATCAGGTAAAAAGGCAGTACATTTTTTATAAAAAACAAAATTCAACGCATAACAACAAACTAAAACAAAACAAAAATAAGTTAAATATACTTTTTTAGAGGTTCATAACTTTGAGTTGGCCAATTTAACAGCTGATAGTTGCTTTTTGTTTAGTTTGGTTTTACATTTCATTATGGATAGACTAACACCAGAACAACGCTTTCAAATTGTGCTGAAGCACAAATTGATATTGATATTAAAATTCCATTCAAAATTTTGTTCTCCGATGAAGCCCATTTCTGGTTGAATGGGTACGTAAATATCCAAAATTGTCGCATTTGAAGTGAGGATAATTTACAAGCTTTTGTCTAAACATCATTACATCGACAAAAAATTACTGTTTGGTAAGCTTTATGGGCTGGTGGAGTAATTGGACCATATGTCTTCAAAAACAATGATGGTCAGAATGTTGGTGTCAATGGTGAACGGTATAGGAACATTAAACATTTTTTGTGTCTCAATTAGCCTGCATTAATCTTGCTGACATGTGATTCCATGCCACACAGCACGCGCTACAATTGATATATTCAAAGAAGCTTTCGAGAAATATCGCGTAATGGGTTCAAAGATTTTGTGATTTAACCCGTGAATTGTTTTCTTTAGGGTTATGTAAAGTCACTTGTCTACGTTTGTATTGAATAGGTGGAAATCAACATTCGAAGAGATATTGGCGAAAAGCGGTCGCATATGCTGCAAAAAGTTTGTGAAAATAGATGTTGCAGACTGCGCTGTGTATTGTCAGCCGTGGCAGCCACATGGCCGAAATCATATTTAAACATTATGTACTGTCATATAATTTTCTTTCCAACATAGCCCGTTTCATTGATATTAAAAATATATTAATTTTATTATGATTTAAACTTGTGTAACAGTAAAAAAAACCGGTATAAGTTTTTTATAAGTTAAAAGAAATATCACCTTGGATTACAGAAAAATCTATACAAAAGTAGTCCAAAAATAATTTTTTTTAAGTCACTAAAATCAAAGGAGACCTTAACTAATTAATAATAAGTTTAAAAAATGTATAGTTTTATTTAACTTAGCATTTTGAAATGAACTTATCGCTCATGCGTTGAAACTCACATTTCGCAAAAAATTACGATAACGATTTAAAGTCACAATATGGGTGTCCTGAAACCGCAATCACACAATTTTTTACTAATTCAACCCAAAAAAGAAGTTTGAAGTGTCTTCTAAGTGAACGTGTACACATATCTAGTATATGTACGACAGTTGATACAATTGTGCTTTTTTTTAGTACTATTTGTAAGTTAAAAGTAAAATAGCACCCCAATAAAAATATCAAAATATAATTAAAGCCGAAGAAAGGAGTTAACCGTTTCGACTTTCTCCAATCTAATCCAAATGAAGGATTTGCTGAAGTCATCTAATTTGTGCCACCAGGAGTAAGTAAGCAAGAAGTATCCTATATCATAAACGATACTTTTAGATATAGACTTCAGCAATCAATAGTCTTTTGTGTACCTTTTGCAATTAATCAATAATAGTTAATATTATTAACATTAAGTACTAGGCCGAAATGAAGTTCCAGTGTCTTTTTGTTAATTTTTTACGCACATACCAAGTGGTGAACGTCATAGTGAATAATCGTCACAAACGCTGACAATAATGAAGCATCGATGACTAACGGTAATTTTCTTTGTTGCAGTACATGGCTTTTGAAAGTAATTATCCAATTTGTCATAAATGACAGAAGTTTATTTTGTCATGCAGGTATCCGTTTATTAGTGAGTCCTAACAACCAAATCATCAAAAGGAGTCATCATAACAGCCAGTGTCGCTAAATTTCAGCTTTCTTTAATATGATGACGTTGTTATACATAACTCTCTTTGTTCGTCATTGTCACGAGGATTCATCATTGAATCTTTTCACTTATTATAGTTTATAAATAGGGACAATATCGTTCAATCTTTCCACCGGGTGTGTATGTATGTATCGAGTGGGCAATTTAAAAGTTTAAATTTAACTTAACTTAAATTTTGCCAAATGTATTTTTTTGTTGTGAAGTACAATTGTGCTGCCGCGGCTGGCCTCACAGTACCGCTTTCGATCGGACGGATTTTCGAGAATTCTTTCGAGTGTATGGGGTCGTATCTCGGCAATGCATCACAAATGTTGGCCTTCAAATACTCAGTTATCTCTGGTTTGTCCGCATAACACTTGTCTTTAACGGCGTCCCACAGAAAATAGTCAAACAGTGTCAAATTGCAGCTTCTTGGCGGCCAACTGACATCAGCATTTCGGCTAATTAAAAGGCCATCAAACGTTTGATGCAATAAATCGATTGTGGCATGAGATGTGTGGCAAGTTGCACCATCCTGTTGAAACGAAATTTCGTTCTCGTCAATACCATGAAGATCAGGCACATAAAGTCGGTTATCATGGTGTGATAGGTGTCTCTATTGGCCATAAAGGTCAATGGTGGCTCTCAGCTACAGCTTTAGTACAATCGGACTGAAAAAGTATACTTTTTAATAAAAATTTGTAAAATTTTTAATATATTATTTTCATTCATGATGCATATGTACCATATGTATATATATATATATATATATATATATATATATATATATATATATATATATATATATATATATATATGGTACATATGCATCATGAATGAAAATAATATATTAAAAATTTTACAAATTTTTAGGAAAACTGTCAACAAATTTTTTGAACCCAGACAACAATGTTTTAACTGAAAGTGTGAACGTTATATATTACATATGTTGAAAAATCTTAAGCTGTGCAGAAAAAATCACACTTCTGTTAACAAATCCCAATACTTTTTCTTCTGAGCGAAATATATGAAATTGTACAATGACAAAAAGCTTGAAATGTACCATGAGAACTTGGTTAAACTTAACTCAATTAAATATAGCAGCGATTGGTGGAAGCTGTCAAAATCAATGAGAACGTGTAAGCAAGTGGATAAGGGGAACTTAAGTTCCGATGATTTTCAAATTCACTTTAGTTCCTTATTTCAAAATTCCGATAATAATAGTACAATAATTTGGTGAATGCCTTAAATCACAGATCCTGTATTAGAGTTCCCTATTGAATTCTGTGAAATTTTGTACGTTTTGTAAAAACTGAAGACTAATAAAGCTCCTGGTCTAGACGGCATCTGTTATAAATTTTATAAATACGCTTCTACGTGTTTCATCCGTGAAATTCTCTCCTCGCGGAATAAATGTGGCCGGTACAACTTTGAAAATTTTACTTTAAGCTAGACAGTCAACTTTAATAAATCTAAAGTGATAGTATTTCGAACGGGAGTAAGGATTTCTACTCTTTTAAACTGGCATTTTGGTAATGAAAGCATCGAAATCGTAAACAGTTACAAATATGGGTGTGGGCATTTCTTATAATTTATCGTTTAGAAAATACTTGAAAAATAAACTAGCTGCTTCAAAATTGGCAATCAACTCAACGTGGTCGAAGTATATTAATCACCTACATATTTCAAAAAATAATAAATTGGAGATCTTTCATGCTGCTGCTTGTTCAATCATGCTTTATGCTGCGCAAGTTTGGGGCTACACAAAATTTGATGATGTTGAAAAATTGCTTCGATTTTTTGTCAAAAAAAAAAAAAAAAATGTTATATCGGGTCCGCCATTTAGTGTTTTTTTTCAACTAGTTCTTATTTCGTGAATGGTAACACTTAGCTCGTGCCTGATATAAGAGATAATTAGTTTTATCCTTCCGCTGACCGAATATGGTTGTGTATACGCTTGAACAACGCTGGGATTCTGGGCCTGCGATCGACTTACAGAAGATGCCGATTTTGCAAAAAAATAAATCATCTTTTCAGATGAAGCTCATTTTGATATTGGCGGGTAAGTAAACAAGCAAAATTGTCGCATTTGGGGCACAGAAAACCCGCATTGAAAAGCCGATACACCCAAGACGAGTCACTGTTTGGTGCGGATTGGGCCAGTTTTCTTCGAAAATGAGCAAGCAACGAACGAATTGAACGAATTTTTGTTCACAAATTGAAGAGGAGGATATTAGCAACATTTGGTTTCAACAGGACGGCGCTACGTGCCACACAGCCGAGGCTCTACACTCGATGTGTTGCGCCCTGTTTTTGAAGATCGCAATGTCAGCCGCAGAGCTGATGTCGTTTGGCCACCTCGGAGCTGCGATTTAACACCGTTGGACTATTATTTGTGGGGTGCCGTCAAAGATAAGTGTTAGGCCAACAAGCCAGAGACAATTGACGCTTTAAAGGACAATATTCGTGAAGCCATTGATGAAATACAGCTGCACACAATCGATAATGTGCTTAAAAATTGCCCCGATCCTGCATGGCCAGCCGAGGCAGCCATTTGAATGAAATTACTTTCCATTATTAACCGGAAGTATTGTGCTCTCAATTAAAAAAAGAAATTTGAGAAAATATTCAGTAGTTTTTTTTATAGCATTTTCAAAAAAAAAATTATTTGGCGGACCCTTTATTTACCATCTATGTCGCTTGAGAGACGCTCTGAGATTCTATAGATGTTCCTAATTCAAGGTTTTATCAGACAGTGGAAGAGACTCCATAAATTTTGTATTAGAATTAAGCCTTTGCCAAATTTTCTACAACAACTGCTTAATAAAAACACCATCACTAAATGGTCTACTTTTTTTTTACAATTTCCAAGCTTATTTAGCTTGAAATCTCCGTTTTCAATTTAGAATCTAATTTTGGTTCATAAATTTCCTCATCTTTTAACCAATCTTTTAATTTTTCTAAAAAAAATTGCTTTATATCTATACAAAAGCTCTTCCCTTTCCTTATCATTTAAATTATTTATATTATTATGAAAACAATCAAAATGTCTTTTAAGAATATATTCCCTACATTCCTTAAATGTATTATGACATATAAGGCATTGAACATTATTAAAAGCATTTTTTAACATGAAATATATATAATATTTTGAGTGTCATCGCTATATGATTTGTTTAGAATCTGGTTTAAACTCTTTATATTGTTCTACTTTGAAACTGCACTTTTGCTACATAGTATGAATCGTGACAGATTACCACGTATTCTTGCAGAGGCAGTCATAGCTCAAAACGTCTACTGGGTAGATGACTGGACCAAACTTTGCCAACGTCTTCAATTTACTCCCCCTAATACTAATGCTGCACTTTGCAAACATTGGACATTAATAGTTAAATTATTTAAAATAAAGGAACAAGAGGAAAATATAATTCGCGCACTAACTTCTCAAAACCATGATCTTTACTGATTGTTAAATTATAATGTTACCCGCTGCTCGCCTTAAATTTTTCATCCCGCATTACTAGTCCTTTAATTAAAGCCAGGGGTGGTTTACTCGAATTAAATGCCAGACCATTTTTAAATAATCCAATAGTAAACATCTATAAAGTATCGCAAACTTATAATAAATGAATTCGAATTATAGTCTCCCTATTTAAAAAATAATCAAATATCTATTTATATCATTTTTTTTCTTTTGTTAAATATTTATCGTTTTCTTTTTTTAACTACCATTGAATTAATTTATTTATATATATGCATTTAATAAAAAAAAATACAATTAAATGAATATTTAGTACTTTGCCAATCTGGCTCATAACATTCATTGTGAATTGATAAATATCTACTTGTATACAATTTGAATATATATTAATTAATAATAATAATAAGCGACCCAAAATGGTATACATCTCTCATGTATTAGCCGGTGCTTCAAAGTCTATTTTGGAGCTTCTCTACCGCGTACAAGAGAGGGCGAAAGTACTTATTAACGACAATAGAGTAGTCAACTCTATCGATTCGTTAGAGCGTCGTTGCAATGTGGTATATGTCTCATTGTTCTATCGGTACTATAACGTAATGACGAAATAAGGTAATTAATTCCTAATTATCACATATTTTTACATAGTACTAGTTTTTCTCGTAAAGTGTATCCCTTTGTATATGATTGTCCAATAAATCGCACAATTCACTATATATAGAATTCCGTTCGTCTGTGGTACAATCTTCCCTCTGCAGTTTACCCTGCCACTTACGACATAAATAAATTTAATTCAAACATCTACACTCGTAACCTATTATCGTAGTACCAGCACAATGCACTTTATGAGTAGGGGCCATCCCCTTAGTGCTGGCCTCAAAAGGAAAAAGTATTGAATTCGTTTTTAAACTATTATGATAAGCTTAAAGTATTTAGATGTGGAATTAATCTACTCTTAATAATATCTATACTTAGGGAGAAACCAACATGTTTGAAAAGTTTAGTAAATTCACTACAAACTCTCAAAAAAGGATAAGAATTAGCATAATTTGCTCTAAATACATTAACCGATAGAAGAATAATAATAACGTGTTGGACGAGGTGGAATATTAAATTATATAATACTAATCAGGAAATCAGGGCAGATATGTCCATTTATTAGGTTTGAGGTGAACGTAACTTAGTTCCATGGCTCTTGAGAGTTGGTAATTTCAAAAGAAAAAGTCTACTAGCGCATGGTGGCAAATTGGACGAATTCCATCGTAAATTTTGAAGGCAAAAAAGCAGGAACTCTTTTTGAGCAGATTCAATGCTATCACTATGATCTTTATACATATGTTGGATTCCAAATTATTGAATTGAACTCTTTTTGAGCAGATTCAATGCTATCAGTATGATCTTTATACATATGTTGGATTCCAAATTATTGAATCATATTCCGCAATAGGTCTCACAATATGAGAAAATTCTGAATCATGAGCTTTATTAACAGTTGAAGAACTGTGTTGTATGAAATTAAATTTAGTATCAAGTAGTACACCTAGGTTCGCGAAAGTATCCCATTTGTTAAGTACATATATAACCATTTAAAAAGTAATTCACACGTATATGCTGTCGACGAATACAATAAAATTACATTTCTTCGGATTTAGTTCCATAAGGTTATGTTTACAACAGGAAAAAACGCATCTGAGTCTCTTTGTAGTAAACTATGATCAGTAGTTTGATTGTAGCTAAGAAATATTTTCACATCATCGGCATACACTAGAACATTAGACTGTTTGATAAGATTTGGTAAATCATTTATTAGCAAAGAAAACAGCAATGGTCCTAGAAGACTTACCTGCGGAATACCAGATAACACAGCAATTTGCCTAGAAGTAATATTCTGTGTCCTATTTGTCAGATAAGAGGAAATCCATAAACGGCAATTCGGAATACTACCTTGATCAAAAAGTTTTCGGAAGACTCCGCGTGGTGAATTTTCTTTAAGTAACTGGAATAGCAAAATAGATAAATTGCGTTACATTGAGCATGTACGACAGAGTATCTTGAATAATGAATAGCAGATCCAGATTTTTTATACATTTGGTTCTTTTTGGTTTTAAAGGTCCACAGTGTTTAAAGACAAAACACATCGGTTTATAAATGAATGCATCCAAGGATTAATCTATTTTACAGAAGAAAAAATTAGTTTACCCAATCCATATTATTCATCAAATGGTTTAAGATATTGTTACGAAAATAAGGTTGGGTATCACAGCGTTTATTACATCGCTAAAATAAATAAACAAAAGCTGCAAGAACAACTATACGTGCTGCTTACAAATAACCAAATCGACAACAACAAACATCATTAGCAGAGATAAAGTAAATGAAAATAACACAGCAACAGCAACAACAAACAAAGAAAACAAGTAACAGACAATAAACAAGCAGCAACAAATACTAAAACCTGAAAGAAGTAGATGTTTACATACGCATGGCTACAAAAGAACTAAAAAGAATTAAAAGAAAGAAATGGAATCTACCTGAAATATCGAGAGGTTCAAGAGCTTTCGATGTGTTGTTTACTCAACCATATAAAAAGCACATCGATGCAAACAGCAATCAGTTGATGTGTCGTAAACTCAGCGAGTGCAATTTTTAAGTAAAGTTAACTCAGTGAAAGTGTTATTGGTATGAAGAGAGTTTATAAGGAGTAAACTCGTGAAGCTAGTAGTGAAGTAAAAAAAACAGTTTAGTTGGAGCTAACTCAGTAAAGAGAGTTAAGTGTGGATAACCTCAGGTTGAAAAGGTTTTGATCGAACATAAGTTATAACTACGATCGGGTTGGAAGAAAGATCTGTCAAGTAATTGTTGTTGTTTACAAGATTGTAAACAGACAGAGTAACTAAGAATAAAAATTGTTATTGCCTGTTAAAAGACTACAAGCAGTGGTGCACAAAACTGTGTTGAATAAAGGATTTTTTTAATTAACACCAAACACAAAATTTATTATATTTTAACTACAATCTACGAACTCATAAAAACACGTTTTTAAAAAGGTAAAAACCTAACAATATTGTAGTTAGTCCTTTTGAAACACAACTGTTGTTCCAAATCAATGGTTGAAGGTAAAGATAAAATTATTTCAATTGGCCTAGAATGATTAATAGTAACATTGCGTTAATGTTACTTATTTATTTACAAAAACTACATCGAGTAATTTAGCATTCGTATTATAAATATCATTTACTTGATGAAAATTTAAATCCAGTATACTATGAATTATGAATTTAGTGTGATAATAATTTGTTATAGACATATAATAACCATCATCATGCGAAAAATTCCATGTTAAAACTACCAACAATAGTAATAGAATCTAAACGTTTTACTTGAATTTATCCATTACAAGGACGAAAATTATGCTTTTAAAAGAAAATAATAAAATATCGTTTTTTCCTTCCCCCTCCACATTTCAAAGCACGATTTACAAACATTTGATCATAGGCACATATCCAAGGGATGCAGAAGGTTAATGGCCACAACAATGAATTAAATATCAGTTTGTTAATTAATTATGAAAGCCTTAGAAGGAAGATGAGTAGAAACGAGAATCAGAACAACTCCACCTCGGATTTTGCAGGCCCTATCTCGTTTATAAATTTAATAATTATGACGGAAAATTTCAGAATTTAAAATGATTTTAATTAACCAAGTTTCGGTAAAAAAAAAAAAGAAATTATGAAAAACTCTACTTATAAAGTAAAGACAACTCTGTATTTATATACATTATAGATATGTTATCAATTGAAGAACCTAGTTTTTAAATTAGACATAGTATTACTCTAAGCGGCTTGGGTTAGAGGCGAGTCAGTTTTAGACGTATCACGATAATTTCCAGATGTAAGATAATAGAAATGAAAACGTGTAAATACAATTAAACGTATTTTTATTTATTTTCCTTAAAAAAATACATTATTTTGATAAAATTAAATAAAAAAACTTCATTTAAAAATATCCTTTTTATATTTGATGACTGCGTTATGTTTGTGTACTTCAAAATGGATGATTTAACAGTGCACAGCTGGGTTTATTCCAGGGGTGCGCAAAAAGAGAGAAACACTTAAAATTATTTTTCACTGAAGTTAAAACGCTGTAAAAAATAGGTATTCATACAAAGTATAAGCATGCATAAATTTATGTAGCTTATTATTAACACTTCTCGATGTAGGAATCTAACTTTTAGCTCTCTTCAAAATCTCTTAAAATTAAAAAAAAAACACAAAAACATGCGCTAAACCCCTTCTTCGTTGACGATTACCAAACCACTAAAATATTTATGTGTCTCACACAAATTTTTTTTGTTGTAGTTATAGTTGCCGTTTGATATAAAGGAAAAAAGCGTGTGATTATTTCTTATACCAGACTTTTTAGCATTGTTAATTTATTCCAATTTCTTACGTTCCTTAAAGAAAAATAAAACAAAAACAATTTTTCGGGAATTATAAAAGCAATATCAATAAATACTGTATGATATTCAAATTGAAAAAGTATATAATAAAGGTTAGCGATACAGTTTATTGTGGCACATTTTAGGAAAATTTTTGGAGGGATCTTTTTCTTTTAGCAACCCTGGCTGTAATATTCACGAAGAGAATAAATAAACAGCCGAAAAACTTCGTAATCTGAACTATATTGATGAGCGTCACTGGTTTATTCTCATATAAAAAAGTTTTTTCGTGTTAAACAAAACATGTACATGATAGTATGAGATTTGCGATTTCAAACTCACAAGTGATTACAAATTTTACGTTTTTCATATATAAAATAGATTTCAGATATAAAATAGATTTCAAATAAAAATTACTTAAACTAAACACAGCAGTTTCGTAAAACGTCGAGGTTTAACCTTCTGGTTAATACATTAGTAATATTAATAATTAATTATTCATAATTAATAATCAAATAATAATAATTAATAATAAAATAATAAAAAGTAATTAATTAATAATTTGTAATTATCCTTGGCGTAACAAAATTTAAAATTTATTAACCTCTTCTCATACAAATCTCTACCGTAGTCTTCACCAGCTGCAACTCTCTCATATTATTGCCTTATATTTCACTAATAGCTTCATTGTGCAATTTAATTCCTCTGTTAATTTAAAATACATGAATTTTTTCTGAGCCCCTTAAAAATACCTATTTATTGCAAAGCTTTTCATACAAAAATGCACTATAGATATGACGCTGATATTCTGAGCTATAGACCTAGGGTTGCTGATTTGATATCAAACAGATCAGTACTTAAGAGAAAAAAGTCAGTGCATTTGTTAAAACATCAGTACACAAGTTTGTTAGAAAAAAAATTTACTTCATAACGGCCATAAAAAAAATTAATTTATTCACCTTAAAACAGTTTAAACAAAATATTCAAAAACTACTCGTTAATTATTGCAAAAGGTATAGTTACCCTATGGCGATCTTAAAATATATATTTTTAGAAACAATGTACAATGTTTGTCTATAGATTTTCGTTCCTCTTCAGTCTATATGGTAAATAAATTAAAATTCATTACAAATATTTGGTTAAAAATTGGGTTTTATTATCAATACGTTTTCAAAATTTTTTATTCACAGTTTATTTCTCTCTTTTCTCAAATTTAGAAACATTAAATTAATATCAGAATCTAAATTGAAAACACTCTGTTCTAAAAAACTGTTATTCTCTATCTTAACACGTTCTTCAATATATGCTACTATTGAAGTAAACTGACATTAGATATTTTCCAAATAAAGCAATTTCATCCAAGTTATTACAGTTACTAAAGATGCATAAAAAGGTATAGATTCAAAAAAGTTTTCTTTGCAGTAATTTATTTCGAAGTCGCTCGATTATCTCATGTATATTAACAACTATTAAGTCATCTTATATTATGCACAAAACTTAAAAGCTACCTGATTGCTTACTCGAAGAATTGGCTGAAAAAAGCCTGACAATCTGTTGAAAGAAAAAAATTTATTGCTACATAAATAGTTTTCGTAAGGCCTTTAGACTAATGGAGTTAAGCTAAGTCAACATCTTGGTACATGACGGAGTATTTAGCTCCAGTATAAATACCAAAACACACGTATTTCTCTAAGATTTGATGTTCGTTTCATAGATAAGCTAAATTCATTTCCTTTTTTGCCCCTCAGAACACTGTTTGGCATTTAAAATTAACGTTAGTATTATCCGCATAAAACCTTGCTATATATCATAAACTTAGCACTTTAACAGAATACTACTTATTAACTTCTCATAATTCCGGGACACTGTTCTTTCACAAATAAAACCTGAGGTAAATTTTGAATCAGAAAGTATTGGTTTTAGAGCTTGATGGCACAGTTTGACGAAACGTAGTTTTGGCTATTCATCATAAAATTACACACAAAAACAGCCTCTGCTGTAGTGCCACTTAGGCCAGTTCCTTTCATTTGGCTTTTTTTAAGCAACGGAAATATCAAAATTAAATAGTGCTTTATGGATACAAAAATAATGATAAAAAGCAGTACAGAAAAAGTACAAACATGAAAACATTACGTCTGGCATCGCTACATAGACCTCTATATAGCAATATATTCATTCGAAAGCCTCTGCACAACGAAGTCAGAATGGAGTAATGTGGGGAAGTCACAACGAAATATAAATGCGTTTGCAAGTGCATATCGTACCTAAAATCCAAAAGGCCGTAAGCGGCAAAAAACCCAAAATTGACTTATTTATTGAGTATGATGTAAGGCACCAAAATAGATTTTTAATATTAAGATATAAGTACACGCATTAATTCGTAGACAACTATCGTGCGTTTAATAATTTATGTGCATTAAAAATTGCACGTCATACAACACGCGTTAAAAACATATTTTTTGTCAGATGTTTTTATTTGTTTTTCTGCTTGTACATTGAAAAATGATTCATATTCGTTTAATTTATTCTTTTATTGTCAGCTGGTAACTATCAAAACTACAACGCGTTAAAAAGTTGAAAGTTAACCAGATTTCTGCCGCCAACGCGTGAAAATGTGCCTCGTAACTCGTTTTATAGAAATAAATTAGTTTAACTTTTTTTGACAGAAGTTTAGAGGTCGCGCATTAACACGCGGTATGTACTTCTACCGTTACTAACATATGTATGTTAAAAAATCTCGTTTTTATCAAATCAAATTTGATACTATTTGTGCCGAGAGGAACGATTAGCATGTAGCCATTAGTGTATAAAAGTGCTACCCGTTTGAGCCTCCAGGCGAAATTTCTCCAAGGTTCTCGATGACAAGCTTATTAATATCCACTGAGCGTTAATCCTCACAGCCTAGCAGCTTGACATGACCGTGATACCACTCTGCGACATGAACACGTGGAAAGGGACCAGGGTAAGACAAAAAACTCTTTAAATGATCGACGCAACGCCGATTCGACCACCTTCCAATTAGCTGGAGTGATGGTTCCTTCTGCATGACTCCGATCGATGACAGCGTAGACCAAAGCATCTTTCGCAACCGCACCGTAAGGCCTGGCTACGCCATAATGAGGATGAACTATGGGGTTTTTGGTGTTTTGTCACGTCGACAGCTGTCTTCTAGGTGCTGTTTTAACACCGGACTTATCCTCACCATTGCCCTTCGCCTTAACACCCCGCTCCAGTGGGACAATTTTCCGCGCCCAATCCAATTTGTCCCTATCAGCCTCTGACAGCTGGTCGGGTGGAATAAACATTCTCCGGAGTGCAGCTCCCCGATTTCTGTAACGCCTCGTCTTTTCTATCTTTGTCCAAAGACGCCAAAGGGCTCCCCTTGACAGCAGTAGCCTTATTGCCTGGGTTACTTTGGGAATTCCACTATCCTGCAAAGTAGAGGTGCCTTGTACACTACTGCACTGTTGAACTGGTACAGAGGGTGAAGAAAGATGAGGCTGCGCCACTAGTGGTGGTTTTACCTTAGAAGGCCCCTCTTGAGGGTTGGGCGTTTTGCTCGAATATTGAAGTCCTCGTAAAGTTCTTCTCAATATAAATTTCCTTAAACTTCAACACGAAAAACTTGAAAAGGCCTCCTTGAGGGTTGGGTGTTTTATTCGATACAAAAGCTCCCTGAAGAGTTCGGTGTTGAAGCAGAGCCGAGAAGCATCACTTGGGGTTGGGCTTTGTATAACAGACAGTATGCGAATGGGCTTTATTATTTGTGTTTGCGTTTATGTTCATTTTCGGTTTTAAGAATGGTTTCATTTTGGATTCCACGATTTTGGGGAAAAATATGTCGACCAAGTCATAGCCCACGATAGCCTGGCAAGGTCATAATTATTCATCGAGGTAATCAGGTATCGGTGAATCTACTTCGCGATCAGGCTATTTTTTTCCAGAAAAGGTGGGCTTTTGGCCAGGCTGATCCTAGGGACAGGTCGCATAACACCATGATCCAGCCCCATCACACATATGTACATTATCATGTATGTTGCTTTTTTTGTGTGCGCTCTTCCTTTCTTCTAATTTATTCTAAATAAATCAAAAATTTGTATGAATAAAGGATACAGTGAAACAATATATGCAAATTAATGTAGAGAAAAGCATATTTATTTTATTGTTGTGCAAACGAAGATATATTATTCTACATCGCATATATGGTACCTTTTATAATCTATACATGTACATTTGAATATAATAATATTAAATACATATACATAATTATTTTATCAGTTATACTAAATTTTTCTAAATAAATTTTTCTCCTAAGCTAAGATCCCACTATCGGCGCAAATAGCAAATGGACAAAACTTCATTGTTTGTGATTATTTCTATGATCAATTAACCATACATTTGATTCATTTAAAATTTGAATTTTAAATTAAAAGTCTTGACTGAAAATTTACTACAACGAAATATTGTGGAACCAAAATTACACAAAAATTTTTTGGTACAAAAATAGTTCAAGAAAAAATATTTGTCCCATTTTTGTGTAATTACACAATTACACATACATATTCTATTATACACATATAATATCAAGGAATATACACCAACTATTCAGAATAAAAGTAAAATAAGAAAATTCAGAAAGCACGCTCTCTCGGTAGTCTGCGGCTTATGAAAAACAAAAGCAAAATGAGAGAAATGCAAAAAATATGTTTATTTTTTTTTTCGCTCAGGTGTTTATGATATTGGCATAAAATCAAAATTCAGTTGGTCTCTACGACTATGTCATCACTAACCAGATACAGTGATGCCTATAAGGTTGGTTTCGAACAGCTGATTACGGGTATTGTTACCAACCGATAAAAAATTGCAATGCGTGCACGAGGAATATAGAATCTCCTTTAATGCTACATCAAATTCTTTTATGTATGTACATTTGCCCTTTTTCTTCTGTTTGTATTCTGTTACTACCAGTAAGCACAATATCTTCTTTACGTTTTTCAAAATTTTCAAACATGTTGAGGTCGCAACTAAAATGCGCCGATGCTCCGCTATATACGCACTAAATGTGCTGATTAAAAATCGGCATATTTAAAAAAATCATCGGCATTACGGGCACTTCAAGTTAAAAAATCGGCGAATTAAAATATCCCATTTTAAATAAGATAAATATATTTTTATTAACAAAAAAAAAACAGCATTTAGCTTTAACTATGTTTACAACATATAAAATAATATGTGCTTATCTCAATATTCGAAAAGAAAATGTGCAAAGCTTTCGTTGATCTGCAACTGTTCCAAACTTTTAGAAAGACGCTTTTTGACTATTCTAGATTACAAAGGATAGGATATGAAAATTGTTACTGATTTGCCAATTATTGCATTTTAAGTATTCATACTTTGCTTTGTACGATTATGTGCTGAGCTGAAAGAATTAAGTTAGTTTTGTTTTTCTATTAAAAGTTACAGTTATTATTGATAAAATACAATTTTTCTTTCATTCATAAAGATACATTTCTGAAGTATAAATACGTAAGACTCTGAAGTATCTACATGTTAATTATGTTTTTTACGTTTCGAGGACTTACCTATGAGAATAATTCTTTCTCCATTCATTAATTTTAATTCAATTTAATTTTTTCTCTTTAGCAGAAGTGCTGACTTAAGGCCCAAACATAATATACTTTTGTTTACTTAAGCTACTGTCTCTTAAAAACGATCGTCCTCGAGGGTCTGGAAAATTTGAACACTTCTTGCCGTTAGTTCAGGGGTCTGAACAGTGGTTTCTTGATGTTGACTGGTTTCTACAGTAACTTCTGTATTTAGTCCTTTTGGTTGTTTTGGATTACTCCTGTGGAAGTATTTTCCAATGCTGGCCAACAGGATGATGACTACGGTAAACGTCATTCCAGCAGAAAGTCTATTTATCGTTTTTTCCGCTCTTAGTGACTGAATTTCCACTGTATTGTTAATATGAAATTCGCCAAGTGCTTCCAGTAATAGAAGTCTGGTTCGACTTCCTTCCATAAGAGTTGGCTGGGCTATTGCTGGCATTACCTTCAATGGGGGCGCTTCGAAGTTTTTGTAAGTCTTTCCATTTACTTTTAGTGTTGTATTTTTAAAATTCAGGATATAAGTGCCGTTCATGATTAGCGTGCTGTTGTCTACAGTTAGGTTACTTTGAAAATCGTTTAGAAAAAGCATCCCTGTGGCGATGGGTTCTTCTTTTGGGGCATGGTGACTGTTGATCATGTGGCATGGTGAATTGAGGCTTTTAACCAAGTTAGGTACACAAAGATCATTTCTTAAATCTAACAATTCGTCCTGCTTACAAATACTTATCATATTATATTGTTAACAATTATTTTTGATTCCTAAAATCGTTTCTTTATTTTTCAGTATATTATTATATTTCAAATTAATTATTACAATTATTACATTATTTTTCATTACAGCTTTGATTGTAGTCAAGGGTATTTTCACAATATATTAGATTGTTGAAGAATTACTTAATACACTAACTTCTGCTAATTCTAGTGCCTCTTCAGCTGTGCTAAATGGCATATTTTCCTTTTCCAATTCTTTAACTGTTGCTTCTATTTCCTTCTTGTTCAACATTACTGAATTTACGATACCTAATCTTGCCCATTGTATGGCATATTTTATATTTATTACCTCTTCTTTTATCATTCATACTTTACTCTGTAAACTTAGAGCTATTCCATTATCAATAGTCTTATCCTTTCTTATTACATTTAATATGTCATTCGTAATTTTAGTTAATGTATTTATTTGGTTATTTAAGGCATTATTTATAATAATTTGTTTGTTATTGTTGGTTGTTAGTTTATCTAAATTGGTGTTAATCATGTTAAGATCATCATGGTCAGGACTTCCTGCCAAGTATTTCCAGGCAGTGCCGAGTATGTCTAAGGATCTTTTGGATTTAGGGTATTGAACGGGTTCAACGATTTCCAACAATCCGATAGTGTGTTGGGCCTCTTGCTGTAGGATAGGATACATAGGATTACCGGGTGGCAGGTTCTTGTTCATTATGTCGATTATGTTTTCCAAAAGGTTTCTGTACGCTAGAGTATCTATGATGTGGATGAATTTTAGAGTGCCGTCTTTTATATGGAAATAGCCATTATCAGTGGTTATTAAATGGGATATGGAGTAGTCATGGATTCGGAGTTCTGCATGGGTCATGCAGGCAAGAAGATTGAAAAAGTATTGACAAAATCTAAATGGGAATATTCTAATAGGTTCTAAATCGTGTATCTATGTTATATTCTAAGTTCTATTTTCTAGTGTCTATAAATAGTACGCCTATGGCATATTCATCGATTTGTTATTTATTCTTACTTTTAATTTCCTTTCCTTTTCCTTATTATTAAAAACTTTTTTATTTTACTGTACTTTAATATGACATTTATGTACTAACCGTCCGGATTTAGTCAGAACTGTATTTCCCTTATCTTGAGGGACTATTTCCTGTTTATAGCGGGTTGTAAGTTTATTGCCTAGTCTTTTGTTTATTTCTACATAAATAGATAATTTCATCGGTAAAATATGTCTTTACGTCTTTCCTGTTTTTATTATGAAACGCAAGGTCCTTCTGTTGTGTTTCTGTTAATTTTTTATTGTTGTAGTGTCTGTCTTTTTTATTAGTGCTGGGTCTGTTTAAACTGTTCTGGCAAAGAATGATTCAATAGGTTTCCTGTTAGTGGTGGAGTGGATTGAAACGTTCCACTTGGCCATTGACTGAGGTAGTGTATGGGGGGGGTTTTAAATACTTCTATGCCATATTGATTCTCTAACATAGATATTATGGAAGCCGAGTTTAGAGATTTCTCGTTATCGATTACTATTTTTTCGGGGATACCAAAGAATGTAAGAAGTTTCTGTAGGGGTTGTTCTATATCTTCGGACGCTCTAGACCTTATTATCTTAACCTGAGCACACTTTGAAAACTTGTCTATTGCGGTAAGGCATAGCCTATTATTTGTATGATAAATATCGATATGAATGATGTGTCCTGGGTAGGTTGGAATAGGAGTTGCTTTCAAGATTGGGTTTGGTGGATGTCTTTCATACTTATTCTCCTGACAAATTCTACACTGTTTGATAATTTTTTTATTTTTTGAATTCATTTGGGGAAAATAACATTTTTCGAAGAGTTGGGCCTTATTTTCAGCTGCATTCCTGTGTGCTCTATTATGTTCATTTATGATTGCTGATTCTTGTTCTGCCGGTTCTGTCAAATCTTTCACTATTCTTCGGGAGTAGCGTATTTTGTATTGGTTAAAATGAAAGGCGTAAATTATTTGAATTTTACCAAGAATGTGGTCTTCTGTAATAATAGCGTTTGTGACTGAAGGGTTTAGATAGCGCTTGAGTATTAGCGAATCATCCGTGTATTCCGGTTCAGCAATGAGATGTCGATGGTACGTTGGGAAAATTATTTTAAACTGATAAGAAGAAGTTTCTGCAGTACTTATGAGGAGTTGGTTTTTGAAAGCATTAACCGGAGCGTCAGTATATTGAATTAAATTTTGGGATGAGCTTTCGTCACTATGTTGGGTAGGTATGAGGTAATTGACTTGTGTCTGTTGTGGTGGCCGAGATAATCCATCTGCGACTACATTTGTTTTGCCCGGTTTGTATTTTAACTCATAGTTGCATTCCTCGAGAATTGCTCTCCAGCGCTTTAATTTCCCTTTACTGTTTTTACCGCTCAATGCATATGTTAATGGTTGGTGGTCTGTAAATTTTTATTTTAGCCGAGCCGTAAAGATAATTACGAAGAGATTTAAGGGCCCAGATAATGGCGAGAATCTCCTTCTCATTTGCTGCATAATTCTCTTCTGTTTTTGAAAGCGTTCTTGAGATGAAGGTAACTCTGTCTTCTTGTGATAGGACTGCGCCTATCGCGTAATTGGATGCGTCTGTTGTGAGTTCAAGTTCTTTGGTTAAATTAGGATAAGTGAGCATGACATCATCAGAGATTAGGACATTGTTTACGCTGGTCACGCTATTTTTAAGATAATCTGTTTTAGTTTTTAATGCAATATTATGTTGTACTAAAAGAAGAAAAGAAGAAGAATAAAAAAGTATTAATTTATTATTGCTCGAGCAATCCCGAAACCAAAAGGTACCTTTTGTTTTTCTTTACCTTAGAATAGTTTGTTTGAACTAATTCAATTTGTCTCTTTCTCTTTTTAATATTTTCGGAGTAAATATTTTATTTTAATTTTACCCATTCACCACCACATTTTGGTCCAAACAAACCGGATCAACCCCGAATAAAAATAAAATATTTAATTCGGATATTGTATTTTTAGATCGCCATATATTTTGCACGTTGTTTTTGGGCGAGCCACACCCTTCCCTATTATTGTTGTTCTTTTTTAACAAAATTCTTTAAATACCTAAGATACGTAGAGTGAATATAATTTTTTGGTGCCGAAATTTATCAAAATTTGTGCAAAAAAGTGTAAGAATATAAAATAAAAAAGAACAGAGAAAAAAGGTAAACAAAAAAAACCATATACCAACAAATATACGTGCGTCTGTGTATGAGCAGTATAGCCGCGTTGTTGTTTTGTTAACTTTATACGTGTGAAATTGTCACAGTCAATTGAGCCATTACAAATATAAATAACTTTTTTGTGTAATCTCCTAAATTAATTGTTTTTTTTTTTATATTCTTGCTCATTGTTGAAAAGTTATATATTCTTGCACAGAATTAATAATAAATATATATTTTGACGATTGGTTGATGTCGTGGAATTTTATCACTCTATATTTTTTTATTAGAATTACTGATTTTTTCGTGATAAAATATTCTTTGTTTGGACATAAAATTTATTGAATTTCTTTTTCGGTTTCCCCACCCGTTTTTAGCCTTACAGCGACGTTTTTTTTTGCAAATAAAGCCCCTTTTGTTACTATTTTTAAATTTTTTTACGTCTAGTTGACTTGTTCTTTATTTTAAACCATCCTCTTCGATGAAATGGCATCGTTGAAGCTTTTTAGTAGGAATAATAGTCGCCTGGCGGACCTTGAGAGTTTTGTTCAGGCTATTCCGCGTGAGGAGCATACTGTGCACTCGTTAGGTACCCATCAGCAGGAGTTGACTCGTTTGTGGGAAGTCTGTCGTGACAGTTACGAAGACTTAGAAAATGTCGAGGATTTTAAACTGTCGGCAAAGGAAGCCAAGGCTAAATATGCATCTGAATACACTATATATTTCAAGGGCATATCGTTTATTGAGGGTTTGATGGATGACTTCAAGAACAAACCACCCACCCCGGCGAATAATAACTCAATTCCAATACACCTCCCTCCTTGTGACAACCCGACTTTCAATGGTGATTATGCATCTTGGCCAACATTTAGGGATATATTTTCGGCCCCATATGGAACTAACCCGCATATTGGGAACATCCAAAAGATGTATTATCTTTTGCAAAAAACTGAAGGTAAGGCACGAGATATAATTCAAACTTGCCCCATGACGAGTGATGGTTTCGACATGGCTTGGCAAAATCTCGTCGATAGATATGAGAATAAACGAGTTTTAGTCAATTCTCAGCTCAAGACCCTTTTCAACCTCCCTTCAATATCTAGGGAATCTGGTCCCGCTATTAAGAGCTTGCAAAGGACAATCAATGATTGTATTTCAAACTTGACGTTGTTGGAAATTGAAACCGCCAACTGGGATATAATCTTCGTTTATATTTCTTTGACTAAGCTGCCTGAACATACCCTGGGACTTTGGGAACAATCTCAGGGTCCCTGTTCGGATTTGCCGAAATGGAGTAAAATGGACGAGTTCCTTACGGCTAAATACCGTACTTTGGAGTCCGTATCGGACATCATTGGAAGTTATAACTTTACCCAGGCTACTGCTCGTAATAGTAGCCAACTCAATTCTAATAGTACCCAGAAATTGAAGTCCTTTGAAACGACTGTGTCCCCTAGTATACCTCAAAGAAAATGTCCTATCTGTAGTGAAAGTTTGTGTTCGGACTTTCTAAGGATGTCGAGTGGCGATCGCTTAGCATCTGTTAGAACGCACAAATGTTGCACAAATTGTCATGCCATTTCCCATGAATTTAAAAGATGTAAAAGCTCTGTTTGCTATATTTGTAAGCAGAAGCATCATTCGTTACTCCATCGTATCGAATCTTCTACCTGGGAGAGACCGGGGGCTGGAAATAGTTCCGTTAACCCATTTAACCATTATCGTTCTTTGGAAAACCCCCGGCCTCTTACACGAAGGGAAAATGAAGGCGATGATAGGCCGTCAACATCCGCTGCTGCCCGTTCTTTTCAAAACTTTTTCACCCAATTACAGTCCACCCCTTGCTCAACCCGTGTACAGTCCACTCCCTGCTCAATCTCTGTATAATCCACTCCCTATTCAACCGTTTTGTTAGGAACTACCGAGGTTAACGTAATATTTGATAACATTGTGGTTTCTGCTAGAGCTCTGATAGATCCGGCTTCTCAAGCTACTTTCATCACGAAAAAACTGCAACGGAAACTAGAAATTCCAACCTTTTCGGCACCAGCTGCGACTGTTGTGGGCCTTAATGGCGCAGTGGTAGCAAATTCCTCTAAGGTTTATGTTTTGTCGCTTAGATCTCCTATCGATCCAAAGTTCGAATTGACTACGGAAGGGTATGTGGTTGAGAAACTTACTGGTCGTTTACCCACTTGTTCGATGAAGGACTTTGTGGATTTTAAATCACTCGATACCCCGTTAACGGATCTGAAATGTGCCCATATGGATCTGCTATTAGGTGGGGACATATACCCTCAAATCATGCGCTCTGAGGTACAAAGGGATCCTAAAAACCGTTTGATTTTTCAACAAACAGTCTTCGGTTGGATTGTAACTGGTAAAATGCCTCAGTCACATCCGTTGATGCGCAAATTAGTCGGTTCTGGGAAATAGAGGAAGTAACAAGGTCAAAATTATTGTCACCTGAGGATCGCTTTTGTGAGGATTTGTATCGCCGGACTACTTATCGGACCAAGGAGGGTCGATATGTAGTTGCATTACCCTTTAAATCCAAATTTTTGATAAATACAGGTCTTGGTCCATCTCATAGAGGTGCTCTTTCCCAACTTATACGGAACAAATCTAGATTATTGAAAAACCACGAGGTTAAAGCTCAATACGATCGAGTTATTGTGGAATACCTAACTCTAGTACACATGAGGAGAATCGATCGTGGCTCCATTTAGTCACCCGAACCCAGTTATTATCTACCCCATCATGCCGTTTTTAAGCCTGATAGTACAACTACTAAGTTTCGTGTGGTTTTTAATGCTTCTTGTCCCGCGTCTAATGGTTTGAGTCTCAAAAACATTACATTACAACATACTGGCCCTGCCTTACAGTCCGATTTAACTATTTTGATTCTCCGCTGGAGATTGTTTCGGTTCGTTTTCAACGCCGATATCCCGTTTCAATGGATATTGTTTCGCCAGAACCCTGAAGACAATGTCCAAGCTTATGAATTAAGTACAGTCACTTTTGGTGTCAACTGTGCTCCCTATTTGGCCATAAGAACTCTCCATCAACTGGCCGATGATTGCGAATCGGATCACCCTTTGACTTCTGAGATATTACGGAATCAGATGTATATGAACGACATCTTAGCTGGTTCGCATTCTATTGAAGAAGCGATATGTGATCGGGATGAGATAATTAGTGTTTTAGAATCTGCTGGTTTTTCGCTTCGCAAATGGATCTCGAACGATAGAAGCCTTATTGAGGACTTAACCCCCTCATCTTCTTGATTCCGATTTTTTGAAATTGTCAGACGCCAGCACCGCTAAAACTTTTGGTTTACGTTGGAATGCGAGCATTGATGCATTTTTCTTCAAGCCAGCTCCAACGCCCGATTTGTCTGAAGTCACCAAACGTTCTGTTTTGTCTGAAACAGCAAAGCTATTTGACCCCGTGGGGTGGTTGGCACCCAAAATAATTGTTGCTAAAATTCTTATGCAACAAATATGGAAAGACAGAACCCATTGCGACGAATGTTTGAAACCCATGACGTTGAACAGGTGGCGTGAATTTGTCGATAACTACCCTGCCATCGAAAGGATTAACATCCCCCGTAGGGTTAATTTTAACCCCCAATTTGAAGTACAACTTCGTGCATTTTGTGATGCTTCTGAGAAAGCATGTGCTGCCACACTGTATAGTAGAGTCCTAACCCCGTCTGGTGATATTATCACCCATTTGCTCGCTGCCAAGATAAAAGTTCCGCCTATAAGGGTACAATATTTACCCCGTTTAGAGCTCTGCGGTGCAACTCTATTGGCAAAAATGGTACATTCACTTCGAAAGGAGCTGAATATTACCGATTCGTAAGCTTTTATTGGACGGATTCGATTATCATTCTGTCCTGGCTTCAAAAACCCCCTTGCCATTGGCCAACTTTTGTGGCGAATCGAGTTTCGTTTATTGTGGATTAGGTATGTACTGACAATTGAAATCAAGTAGAATCTCATCACAACCCTGCTGATTTGGCTAGTCGTTATTACCGCTAGAGAGCTTTGTACTTCCGATATTAGGTGGAAAGGTCCTGAATGGTTGAACCGCTCACAGTCGGAATGGCCTCGTTCATCTTTTCAGCCGGCCACTCAATTTAAAACACGTTTGGTACAGGTCAACGTTGCACAAACGGAGATTTCCGAAGAATTTTTGGGTCGATTTTCGGACTTACCTCGTGCCTTGAGAGTTTTGTCATATATATTTCGTTTTTATCGCTCAACACACCCGAGAGAAAAATCGACTCAGAAAACCCTGTCTGATAAGTTGAGTTAGACAGAAGTCAAGTTCGCTACCGATAATTTGATCATGCTGTGTCAAACTACCCATTTCCCCGAGTATTCTTTGTTGAAGAATAGCTCCGTTTTACCCCGCAAGAGTCCTTTCCTCGTTTTTAACCCCTTTATAGATACTCAAAGATTTCTCCGTGTTAATGGTAGACTTTCTAGGCCGCCAACTTTGACCTATAACTTACGGTTTCCGAAATTATTACCCTATAATGGTTGTTTCACTCGCCTATATTTGGAGCATCTTCATAAGTTCTCGGCTCATGCGGATATTTCCCTATTGCTTCGACTTATGCGACAGGAATTTTGGGTTCCTAAATTGAAGAATTTAGTCAAGACCGTTGTTCACAACTGCAAATGTGTTCCGTATATAGGCGAAAGCTCGACCAGCAGATTATGGCTGCTTACCCCCTGAGAGAACCACACTTACTCGCCCTTTCACTCACACAGGACTTGATTTCACTGGTCCATTTGAGATAAAATCGTATATAGGCGTGGTTGTAGAATAACGAAAGGATACGTCTTAGTATTTGTTTGTTTTGCTACCCGAGCCATTCACCTTGAGGCTACAAATGGCATATCCACTGAGTGTTTTTTGGCCGCTTTCGCTAGATTCTTCTCCCGTCGTGGCTGTCCTGCACATATTTACTCTGATAATTGTACTGCATTTGTTGGAGCAGCCAATTTGTTGAGTAGAGATAAAACCCAATTTATCGGGAACATCAAGCGCCAGCTTGTTGCAAAGAATGCCTTCCAATTGGTGGATTGACATTTTACTCCCCCTGGAGCTTCGCATATGGGTGGCCTTTAGGAGGCCAGTGTAAAGAGTTTTAAAACCCACTTGAGGAAAATATCGCATGCCCAAAGATTTACTTATGAGGAATTCTCGACCATGTTGGCAAGAATAGAGACTTGTTTGAATTCGAGACCTCTTAGTCCAATGACTGACAACTCGTCAGACATCAACCCGTTAACTCCGGGACATTTTCTCATAGGAAGTGCTATACTGTCCCCTCCTGAGCCCTCAGCTACGCTAATCGATGGCGTAAGCTGAAAATTTTGCACCATCTGCTTGCTCGTCGTTGGAAAGGCGAGTATTTAGTTGAGTTGCATAAACGTAACAAATGGAGGGACCCCCAAAGAGATCTTGAAATTGAAGATTTCGTTGTCATTCGTCATGATAAGCTACCCCCTAGCGAATGGAAGCTAGATCGAGCCGAGAGGGTCCACCAAGGTCCTGATTCGAAAGTGCGAGTAGCTGATGTTCGGACGGCCAATGGCGTTCTAACACGGCCGATTGTTAAGTTCGTGCTGCTTCCAAATAAAGTACAACATTAATTCGAATCCTTTTCTTTGCCTGCCTATCGTTTTTATTTTCAGATGTCTGAACTCACACCCCGTAGACTGGCTGTAGAGCGCCCCGCAAATGAAAATCTGGATGATATAATTGCTGCCAAAGACTCCAAATGCCGTTTGTACCCTGAAACTCACCCCCGACGATAGTGCACCAAATTTCGCCGTATGACCCCGTTCAAACGGTTAATCGTGGTAAAAAGGCACAAATACTGCATTAACTGTCTGACACATTCGCATTTTGTGAGAGATTGCACAAGCAGAGACCGGTGTATGGAGTGCCTGCAAGATCATCACACTATGCTGCACTTTTATCATGGAAGCGACAGGATGAATTCAACCCAGAGAAATAAAGTCGCTATCAAGGAAAAGACTCCCACCAGAAAGCCAGCAAATAGCAAAAGGAAGAAGAGCGCAACCCACAAGCAAGCTCTGGTGAAGACGTGTTCTTGCGCAAACCACCTTTCATCCACGCCCAGCAACAATACTGTGGTTCCGGCTACAAGTTCCACCATCGTGATCAACGTCCTCGGCAGGCAATGAGGAAACCCTTTTTTATTTTTATTTACTTTGAATTTTTAATTTGAACTTCTTGAATTTTTCTTTCTGTATATATATAATTTTCTATGAATTACCCATTGTTTCGGCCACGTAACTCTCGCTTACCCTTGTTTTATTGCAATCTTGCAAGGGGGGCGGAATGTTTACGCTGATCACCATATTTTTAAGATAATCTGTTTTAGTTTTTAATGTAATATTATGTTGTACTAAAAGAAGAAAAGAAGAAGAATAAAAAAGTATTAATTTATTATTACTCGAGCAAACACCAAACCAAACGGTACGTTTTGTTTTTCCTTACCTTAGAATAGTTTGTTTGAACTAATTCAATTTGTCTTTTTCTCTTTTTAATATTTTCAGAGTAAATATTTTATTTTTAATTTTACCCATTCACCATTAATTTTTTGAAGTGCGTTGGTGGCTTCCTCGTTGAGACTGATTGGTTTCTTAGCTGATTGATTTTTGGACGCACGTCCATCCTCCCCTCTTAAAAGGGCCGTTAGGGGTTTAGCGAGCTTCGCATAATCTCTAACGAAGTGAAGGTAATAACCCGATAGGCCTAAGAAAGATCTAAGTTCCTTAAGATTTCGCAGAGTTGGGAAATCTTGGATAGCTTTAACTTTTGAGGAATTTGTTTTAATTCCTTCCGGCGTCACTATGAATCCAAGAAATTCTACTTCTTTTTCGAAAAACCTACATATCTCCAAATGTACTTTCATATTCGCTTGCTCGAGTATCTTAAAAATGTTACCTAAATCTTTTGCGTGGTTTGCTCGGGTTTTCTGAATATAATAATATCATCTATATACACGTAACAGCTGCGTCCTATGTAGTCTCGCTGAATATCGTCCAATGTTCTTTAAAAATGGATGGAGCGTTTTTTAAGCCGAAGGGTAGTCTGGTGAATTCGTATTTCCCATTATTAATCGAAAAAGCTGCCTTTTCAATCTCCGAATTTTTTAAAGGAATTTGGTGAAAGCCACTTTTTAGATCAATTACTGAGAACAACTCATTGTGTCCTAATTGGGAAAGACTCCGTTCATTTGGGGAATTGGGTACCTGTCTGCTATTGTCATTGCACTCAATTTCCGATAATCTATCACTAATCTATGTTGTTTGTTCCATAAGGAGTCTGGTTTTTTATCTACTATCCAGAATTATAGGGTGACCGAGATGGTCTGATTATTCCATCTTCGAGGAGTTTATTGATTTGTTTTTGGACTTCTGATTTTAAAGACATGGGATATGGGTAGGATCTAGAGTAAGCTGGGCTATTATTTGTCTTTCTGATTTCTGCTTTTACTGCTGTAGTGTAGGTAAGTTTTTCGTTAGGTTCCTCTGTTAGATGTTCGGTTTTGGCTTCTAATGAATTGACAGATTTTGATATTTGCTGCTTAATAGGAACTCTTTGGCCATACTTTATTAACATGTAGTCTTCCGATGTATGTATAATTGCATTTAATTGCTTAAGGCTGTCGTTGCCAAGGATACCATGAAAGGATTTAAGAGAGGGTAAAATAAAAAATTTAAGCTTGTATTTCGCTCCGAACAGGTTTAAAAAAATGTGATGGGATATTTTAATTTTGCCGCCGACCGAGTTGGCATAAAAAATGGAATCGTTTGGTAAAGGGCTTTTTGCTAATGAGGGCTGAATGTAATTTTAATTGGATCCGGTATCTATTAAGAACTTGAGCACTTCCCCGTCACCAGTTTTGCATTGGAAATATGGCAACGTGGAACATGTTAGTCAAAAAAATGAATATCGCAGAATTCTTCGCTGTCACATTTCTCTTCATCCTGCGTTTGTCTCGTATATTCTCGGTAATAGTTGTCTTGTGCGACGTTGTCTTCAGATTTTTGCGATATGTAGTTAATCCTTTGAATTTTATTGGGAATATTTCCATTAAACTGATTGGATTGTATTGGTGATGATCGCTTCGCTGCAAAATTAAAATTCGGCTTGTTCATATAGTTTACATACCTCGTATGTAGTGATTGATCGATATCCATTGGTGTAGGTGGCTTTGGTTGTATTGGTCTTGGTGGTAGATTTCCGAAATAATTAATGTTGGGTGGTCTGTTTAGCCAAAACTATGGGTTAGAGTATTGGGGTTGTTGATAATAAAATTGTGGTAGGGACTGTCTCATTTGTGAATCCGTTTGGGGCAAATGGGCAAGTTGTTGGTAAAATAGTTGGTTTCCATAGTGGGGTTTTTTAAGAAGGCAATAAGGGCTTTATAAGGGCGATATAAGGGCGATATGTGCATGTGAGGATTTGCATGGCTTTATCATTATTCTCCATGCACGCAATTTTATTCAGGATAATGGATAAGTGGGAATATACCTCTGCATAGAATTCCTGTAACGATTTCCGACCTTGTATAAGACAGGTCATTTGGTATTCGAGGGGAGTCAGATCGCGTTTGTCGGCGTAGTGCATGGAGAGGCATCTGGAAATGGCTTTCCAGTTGAGAGGCGTATTGTAGGATTCTAGTGCGGCGTCCGCACTGCCAACAATTTTATTCTGAATTACGTTTAAAATGCCAAAGTATTTCGGAGTACCAACAATTGGCTGGTAGATCTTTAGAATTCTTTCGACGCTCGTTTTCCAGCTGCTATTCCGCTGGGTTCCCATTAAATTCTCGTAAAGAGCGGACCACATCTGGCACTTTGTCCATGTCTGCTAGGTTATCACGGTAACGTTCATCAATTGTTTGGTCTGTCCCTACCTGTTGTGTTGGACGAAGAATGTCCCTAAATAAGTCTTGTTCCTCTGTGCTGGTGGTGCTTGTGCACCAGCATTTCCTAACACGTGGGGGTCTGATTATGTTGTTTTGGTGCATTTTGTAAATAGTTGTTAGTAAAAAGAATTAATAAGTGTAAAAATATAAGAATTTATGTATTTTCTATTGATTTACAAAATTTTATATAAATCCTCTGGAGGGTCCCCCTTAACGGTGGTGAATCGAAGAGGTTTTTCTTTTATTTTTCATTTGATTTATTAATGTTTATAAGTCCTCTGGAGGGTCCCCCTTAACGGTGGTGAATCGCAGAGGTTTTTTTATTTTGGTTTTATTATTATTGTTTATAAGTCCCCTGGAGGGTCCCCCTTAACGGTGGTGAATCGCAGAGGTTTTTTATTTTTGTTTTATTATTATTGGCTCTACAAGCCTTTTTTGTTATCGATATTATTATAATAATCTCTGGAGGGTCCCCCTTAACGGTGATGATTCGCAGAGTTATTTCCTATTATAAAGCCGGAGGGTCCCCCCGAAGGTGGTGAATCGCGGCTTTTTTTTATCTATTTATTTATTGATTATTATATTTTCCTTGTTTAATCACAATTGCTAAATTCTTTCAATTTTCCTTTGTATAAGTATGTTAATAATTTTACTTATAATGACAGAATAATTGTGGATATAATTAAAAATACTATATTTTTGATATAACAAAAAACAATTTAAAAACAATTTATTTAGCCTACACTACAGTAAGGATCATCCCACGGCGATGTGGAATATTCTTCTACTGAAGTTATCCACGGGGTTCGGTGGTGGTTTCTTTATTAGCACTACTTGAGGGCTTCCTTTGAAAGTTGCTCGTGTTGTTATCCTTTACACTCGCGTGGGCGCCAGTTAATAAATTTATTATTTAAAAAATTAAAAAAAAAATTTATTTCTTTCGGCCGAAGCCTAAACTTTATTTAATAACTTCAAAATTAAGACTAATTTTAGAATATTGATTTTCTTACATCTAAACCTCTGTATTTGTTGTAGTCACGTTGCAATAGCTGATGTTTTTGGTATCAGCAAATTTGGTAGTTCACAAGCGGTCGTTGTTCTGGTGCTGTAGACGTGGTGTCATCATTTTGTTAATTGCGCATGTAATGGTGTTGGTATGTTGTTGCATTATAGGCAACGTATTTTTTATGAGTTCTTAAATGTTGACAGCGTTAACTTTCATATATTTGATTGTGTGTATTAGCACAGCCTAGCCTACGTATATTATAGTTGGGCCTCTATTAACAGTTGTCTCTTTATAATATAGCGAATATTTCTGTTATCAAAAATTGTAAATTATACTAAAACAAATAAAGCTTCTGTCTAAAGTTTTTCCCGAAAAATCGGCATTTTGGTTATTTTAAAGGAAAAAAAAACCGACAAATATGGTGGCCTGGTCCCAATAAACATTCGTTTGATACGTAAAAAACAAGATGTATATAATCACTTTTCTGCTCTACTCTTTTACCTCTTTACATAGCGCTGCATAATGCCTACTTCCATTGGTTTTGTTTTTGTTGTTGTTGTAACTGTTTCGTTTATTGCGTTTCTTTTCTTTATTTTCTCGTGACATAAAGGCACGCTGTTGTCTGCATTTTTATTTCATTGCTGTTTACTTTTCCGCGTTTACCTTCTTTAATTCACTTGAATTTTAATGTGGATAATTTTGGATGATTATCCTTCACCACAAGAGGTTTTCGTAAGATTTTTGTAGTCTAGCGAGCAGCGTAATAAAATATAATTCCTGAAAGGTGACACCAATTTCTTAGCTAATATTGCATATGCACAGCTGTACACATTCATTCTCCGAGATAAAGGCTGTTTGAATAAAGTAACCTTACTAGGCTTGTGTCGTTCATGATTGAATTACTACAATTGAATCATTCTTTCAAGTGAAAGAATGAAACATTTCTGTATTTTCTCTTTATTTCTTTCATCTTTCACTTTAACATTTCTGTATATAAACGTGTTTCCTTTCGTTTTTGTACTTTTGAGCTGATTGGAATCAGCGTTGCCACATAAGAAGTTGTTTTCCTACCAAATACGAGTATGTTCAACAAATCTACAAAAAACTTTTGCATCAAAAATTGGTGTACAAAATTCAGAAATACATATTTTTATTATAATCGAAAGTTCATTCAGTTATATCTGTTAATAAAAATAGTTTTTTATAAAACTAAACTCAATAACTCTTATAAAACTAAACTAAAAATGTAAGAAGATTTCGTTGCAAATGAAACTACCAAACTGTTTTAAAATGGCGAAAAATACCTATTTTGGTCAGTTTTGAGCAAAATGACAATGCTGATAAGAATGATATATGTATACTCTTTATTTAATTTTTATTTTATTTTCTTATACAAATTTCGGTTATTTACGGTACAGAACTTGGTAAATTTCTTGTGGCAAATGCTTATGTATGTATGTATGTGTTCTTGTACATTTGTGTGTACGTATTAAAGCTTCTTGCAATTATGATTGCTAGATTTACCAGACAGTCTAAATATCTTTAAATGTTTAAGCTTTGTGTATTTTAACAAGTTTATAACAGGCTTGGTTTGAAAAAGTTATAAATCTAACGTTCTTAGAATTTAAGCAAAGTGTATTTGGCAAGAAGAAAAGTATAAAAAGTGGTTTTTGATTAAAAAAAATTTATATTTATAAAATGTCAAAAATAAACTTTAGTGAAATTTGGTTGCATTTTAAGGACGAAGATAGCCAAAAAGTCAAGTGTAAATATTGTAAAACTTTGTAAAGTTTTTCTGGCGGAAGCCATTTCAATTAAAAACGTCATTTGAAATCAAAGCACTCGCGAAAATCTTTTAATTTCGAAAGGCAGGCACCTACCCCTATAGAACTAAATATAGATGAGCATATCGAAGAACAACCTTCAACTAGTACTCAAGTACGATCAGTAAACCACCAAAACCGAATAACCGAATTCTTCCATAGACCTCCACCAATTCGTAAGCAGCAACATATAGACAATTTAGTTTTAAAGATGATTGCAAAAAAACACCACCCAACCTGTCCGGGATATAGCCTTCCTTCAAGAAAAACATTGTCCAATAGTTTACTTCCAGGTGCCTATATGAAAATTTTAACGGAGGTTAAAAAATGTTCAGTCTGCCACTGCCGTTTGTCTAACTATAGACGGTTGGACATCTAGGCCAAATATTAGTTACGTAGCTGTAACAGCTCATTTCATAAGTACCGATGCAAAACTAGCGTCCTATTTGCTTCGGCGCGTGGAATTTGAGGTAGGCACACGGCCGAAAACTTAAAAAATTTTTGAGAAAAGTAATTTCTGACTTTGAAATAACCAACAAAGTAAGTTACAGCACCCCTAACATAATTGCTGCAATCCGTCAAGGAGAATGCCAAATCGGGAAAATCGCTTGCTATGCGGACAGTTTGAATTTGATAGTTCAAACTGCAACTGCGGAAGTCTCAGATATAATTAACAAAGTAAAAAGAATAGTTGAATATTTCCATGAAAGTTCTCAGGCATCAAATTACTTACCGCACAAAAACAAATAAATCGCAGGATGTTCGGACCAGGTGGAATTCAACATGTGAAATGTTACAAAGAATTTTTCAAATTCAGAATGCCGTTAATTCCACTCTTTCGCTTAACCGCCCAGAACTGGTGTTGTCTATTAAAGATTGGGAAATTATGGTGCGGTAGTACCCATTTAATTGCTTTTTTATGAAGTAAAAATAGAGGTCTCAGGAGAAAAGAATGTTACTCTGTCAAAAGTTAAAGTGTTATGCAATCTTTTGGAAGGTCGTATTACCACATGCCAACACTCAAATGACAAAGTGCAAAATATGATAGTTAATCTTCAAAGGGGTATAGGAGGTTAGAAAGAAAATTTTTGTATTCAGAAATCACTATTTTATATCCACGCTTTGAGCGTAAAGGCTTTAAAAATGATGCAGCATATGAGTATGCCCTAAGAGCGTTAAGGAGTAAAATTTGTACGGTAAGACTTCCAAATAATGAAGAGATAATAATGGCAAGATCAACTAGCAACCAACTAGGCAACAGAAAATGTGTCAGTTATATGGAAGGCATATGATTTGGATTTTAATAAAACCGTAAGATCAGACAGCAGTTTAGCTGCTTGCACCCGTGCATTCAACAAGTACCTAAATGAGGAGTATTTGGAGAGAACACAGGACCCACTACTATGGTGGAAAGAAAGAAAGCACGTATATCCAGCACAATATACCCATCTGCTCTGAAGCGTTTATGCATAATGGCAACATCCGTTCCGTGCGAACGAATATTTTCGGCAACGGGTCAGATTATTAATGGCAGACGTACACTTTTAAAGTCGAAAAAGGTTGAAGAGCTGGTGTCTTTACATAGCAATATATATTTAATTTTATCTTTTATTTACAATTCTTTTAAAATGAATTCTACCTGAGTTTATACTTATTGCGTTTATATATTTACTTAAATTTGTATGTACAAAAAAAAAGATGTTTTGTTTCATATGTGTAAATCTTATTAAACCTATTTACAGCAAAGAAAATCTATAAGGAAATTTCAAAATTTCTTCACTGATTTAGTGATACAAAAAAACAAAAATAATCTTTTGAAAATATTGCAAAGATGTACTCAAATTGGTACACTGAGTGAGTAAAATTTTTAAATTCTCTTCAATGACTATACTCTCCAATACTAAATAACGTACTGCTTTCTTAACTATTTCCAAATAATTTTATATTATCTCTTACAACTTGTGTTTCAAATTCGACCCAACGAATTAGAACGAGTTAAGAAAACTCTTTAAACGGTTACTAAAATTTTGTATGAGTAAATAACTTGATTTTGTTTAATAATCATTTTTCACTGTTTTGTCAAATTTGTTATGCTTCCTTTGTTTGCCTATTTAAAAAATAATAATTTCCTTTTTTAAGAATGACAATTTTAAAACCACTTTGAAGTCTCTTGTATGCCTATTCAATATTTTCTAAACTGTACTAAAAGAAAAGAATTTCAAATAATATGAAATAATTCACTTAATCTTTCTTTTTTGCTCAACTCTAAGCCTTACGTACAAGTCTTTTTGGACGATGTACATCTTTCAGCGATCTCCAGAAAACACTGGGCACCTGACAAAATTTTATGTTGGATATTTGCAGCGGTGTCAAACACAATATTGTAGTAGCTGTGGCTTTTTAACCGAAACTGAATGCTTTTAACATAGCAAATTTTGTTGATAATTGAAACGCAAATTGATTTAGCTAAAAAATAATTTAGCACCCGGTGTCGAAAAATTGAGTTTGAATCAATTTCGGGTGTCTCAACAAGGCAATAATATCCCAAGCAAACAGAAAAAATAGTAGAGGAGCGATTGTCTAACCATACTCCCAAACAACTGGATCATCCCTCAAATCACTGATAATGGAGGAATAAAAAATATATCTCCCAAAGTAAGAAGAGCTGCTTATTGTACCATTTTCTTTTGACGCTGTAAATATGAAGTATTTTAGTTTTTGTTCGTATTATTTTTGTTTTAATAAGAAAGGATGATATATGTATATAAAAAAAAATGTTAAGCTCAAAGAAAATTATTTAAATGGAGTTTAAAACATAAAAATTTACGTCTAATTTCTATTGACGTTCACAGTATGTATATTGGGCATGAGCTTGTCATTAAGAATCTCCTAATGACCTTTGCATGTTCTATAGGACCATACGAAATTAAGCGTTTTTAAGGCTACTGGCAAACAAACGCCAGTACTGCTTATTCTTTTGATGATTGAAGTGTATATGGCACAGACTAATATAAAATATTATTATTATTCATATCGACCAGGCACTATTGTAAGATTCTGCGACCCATAGGATTTATTGTTCTCCTTCCACTCTATAATCTGTTCAGCAGATCTGCCATCCTAATGAACACCTGCAGATTTGAAACCATAATGGTGGATGTCAACCACAGAGTCCTTATCTATACCTAAACCTGTCAAGAACCCCACATTCACACAAAATGTGTTCCACTATCTCTGATGCCTGTGAACACAATCTAGAAACATCCACACTTTCGACCGCTATCTTCTTTATATATGCTCTTAGTCTACAGTGACCCGTAAGAAACTCCATAAGGAGTTTCAAGTCCTGCCTGCCATACTTGAGAATGTCAGAACGAAGCCCAAATTGCGGACTGACTACCGCCCTAAAAAGGCGAAGTCCTCTTTGAAAATTCCATTGTTCCAAGCATCTGGCAATTTCCCAATCCTTGATTAGATTGAGGATGGTAATGAGTAGTGCTGCACAGCAAGCTTTCGTAACCGATATATGGTGTCATGATACACAGACAGTGTCCATATACCCAGAACAATTGGACCCTATTTCCAAGTAAAAGCTTTTGCAACGTATCGCAGCATTATTTGTCCAGTATAGGCGTCATTCGATTTGAGCCAATCGCCTTGGCAGCTCTGCTGTCAGAGAATATATTGGTGGTGTTACCCTTGATCCCACTGTCCATGTTGATCTCCGCATATATGCAATGGCCATGATCTAAGCGGTTGGGTTCATGGACACCAGCACCGGCACATTCATTCATTTTGGAGCCATCGGTATACCAGTTTATATCAAAGTCTCCTGCCAAAGCACAAATCTAAAGGTACAACATCCAGGTCCGAAGATGGTTGTCCAACCACCCTGCGTAAAATGAAAGGACTTCCCGACGCATTTAGGGATTCTTTGGCGAAAAATTTTGTCGCCGAACAAGCCGCCACCCTTATCATAGGAATACGAAGCGGTGTTAAGCCAATCAAGGCCTCTAAAGCTACTGTTGGACATGTTCTCATTTCTCCAGTTATACCGAGGCAGGCGAGTCTCTGTTCCATGCCTAATGTATTCATGGTGGTAGTTTCCTCAGCACTTCTCTACCAAGCTATCGCCGCATTAGTGATAATGGGCCGAACAATCCGTAGTGTCATTCTCAGTCTAACCGTAGGAGGAGCGACTTGTCAAAATGGCTCTTATCCTCTTATTCTGGACGGCACCAAAGTGTGAGTTCCAATTAAGCCTCCTTTCGAGAATAGCACGTATATACTTAACCTCCTTAGGAAAGTTGATGGTTACACCTATAAAAGAAATACGGACACATGATAACTTGTATCCCTTGTAAAAGGTACAACAACCGTTTTTGAGGGATTCACAGAGAGAATCCTAAGTGAAGTTGACACCTCTCCAAAGGCCGTCTTAATAAGGTCACACAACGTACTTTCATATTTCTCACGTATTGTTATAACTAGGTCATCAGCATAACCGATTACACTAACACCCAGCGTGCCAGCATGGTGAGTAAGCTATCAACTACTACTGTTCATAACAAGGGAATAAGTACTCCACTGTTAGAGCACCCTTTTGACGCTATCACAGCTTATTCCACCACATCAAATGGCGACCTGATGATCCTGGTCCTAAGCATGGAAATCACTAACAATTTTGATAGGTTTATGTCAGAGCTTTTTTGCAAGACAGCCGTAAAAATCCCATTCCTACTTGGAGCTTTGTAAGGTTTGAAGAACACTAGATTATCATTGGTGCTTTAACAAATCAAACCTATATATGATCGGATAGGGATATCTCGTCAGACACATGCCAGCCCCTTAAAAGATTGGACGTGTATGTGTCATACAGCGTGATAGCCAGTACTTCCAATCGTACTGCGTTAACAAAAGTGGGTCTGCTGCCCCTATTGCCCACAGCTACGTTGTTGCTAACTAAAAAATTAAACTCACTCACCCCTAACATTGTTGTCCGTACTGCACCACACCACATGATGAGAATTCGCATCACAGCCAATAATGCAGTGGTGGTTGTTGAAGTTCTGTTCTCTAAAAGTGGGACTCATTCCACATCCCCTGCCTTCACCTGTGGCAAATCGCATACTAACAGCCAAAGGTCCTTGATGATAAATAGTGTTATAGGAAAAAGAAGGCCAGCTTGACATTTACCACAATAACTGCCAGTGGTTTTTCCCTGGGTGCGTAAATCAACTTACGCGACCTATCGTAAAGTCCTCTGACCTTCCAACCAAGAGCCCACGGATCATGTAAGAGACCTAGACCGATTTTATGGTTAGAAAACCCACGATTAAATATACTCGACGCATCTTTAGCCGATGTAAGTTTGTCTAAAGCACTTTAATGGTGCTTCTCATCAGCCAGATTATTGACTGGGATGACTGATGAGCACTTATCGCCACACAGTTTCATCCCTGTTTACTAGAGATGACACCACATCACCTCGTTATGTACCACGGACTCTAATGCCGCCTAAACTTCGTACACTGGCCCTCATTGGCAGCCCAGTTACGGTGGCAGTGACATTCGTAACATCTACCACCTCGGTATTATCTTCTATATTAATTGATATATGAGAGGCATCGCTCTTAAATTTGCTATTCAAAACCATACCGGCTTATTATGCTCGGGTCAGCAAGTCACCTTGCTCGGCGTGCACATAATAGTTGCCAAGTACTCCTTGATCATTCATCGGCGTATGAGGTACCTCCCGCTGCTGTATGTGTTATCAGATAGCAAAACCTCACTAAGTGTTAACTTAGTGATTAATCTTAGCATAGTCCCCCGAATACCCATATAGCAAACCTCCAGCGTAGCTTACTTTTGCTATGCGCAAGTCCAGGTTATAAGGAAAGGTTCCCCAGCCTCCACACTGAACAAATCACAGTATGGAGAGTACGCGAGACTTTCTAAAGACAAAGATTTTAGCACAATACCGGTGGCCGCCACTCGGAGGCTGTAAGTCTTCTTGTGTGGTTGGCCATAAGGATCGTCTACTGTCTTTACCTTATGAGCCCACACCTGACCACCAATATTAGAGAAATAATAATAAATTTGGTGCTTACTCTTAGGTTATAATTTTTAGGACTTTGCATATCGTTGGTCTCATATATAAATTCCAGCAGAAAGTGCATGCTTAAATAATTATTGTGACAAAATAGTTGAATCTATTGTAGTCGTTAAAATATTTATTATTTTTTTACCAGATTGACTGGTATTTTTGTCTGTATGACTGGAAACGTAAAGGTAAATATTTTAATAACAGTATAAAAGCACAAGTTTGTTTTATGTAATAGTAAGTAAGGATTATACTGGTTAGAGGTTTGCCAAGATTAGGTGTAACTAGAACTCCCACACCGACAGCTTGATGCTCCAACGAAATTTGTAAGATTGACATTTTAATCTAATTTTAAGTCTTCAGATTATTAGTACAAGAATTATTGCTATATCTTTGAATTTTTGTTTTGATATGTACAATATTATGCTAGATACACCCTTTGAAACTTATTTACGCAACACGTTTATCATCCATGTTGCATATTTTGATACACACACACTGCAACCAATAATTAAATTAAATTAAATCCGTTTAATTTTTCTGCGGTCGCCAAAATTACACATAGTATGTATTCGTATGTATTCACAGCTTGCTTGTTTTCAATGAACTAAACCAGTAAAAACAAATAACAACGATTCATATTATGCAACCAATATCAATACAATCAGAAAATATCAAAATATTTTGATATTTTTGAAACCTCGAATGCATAGTTTGCATATAGTTTTCTTGTATTTTGATTTTTTAGGGGAGCTTATACGATAATACGACATGTCAAATTTTTGTGTAGGAGAGAGCGAATAATACCCTGTAAACACAAAATGTAATGAGAGCGTACTACATTGAGGGAAAATAAGGATACAAATTTGGCAGTCGTACGGCTCTCTTTGTTATTTAAAAGGATGTATTTTTATGTAAACAAAAAAAAGCAATTTTTTCGCTTGCACTATTGGTCTGTTTTAAAACAGCTGCTTTCATTTTATTTTGTCTTGGTTTTTTACGTATTAACGTAAAAAAATCTGTCGTAAGATTTTTACTCTCACTTTTAAAATACGTAAAGTATTATCGTGTAAACTTCCTTTTTACCCTTAAGCGTTCGGAAACAGTTTTTTTTTTGATGATGATAATCTTCGTATCTTGGAGTAGTGTTCTGTCGTTTGTGCCGTCAATACGTGTTTTTGATATCCGTCCATAATGTTTCAGTGCCATTTCTAATATATATATTTTTTTCTTTAAACTAAATTACAAACAACAGAAATAAAAATTAAAAAACTAAGATAGAACAACAAAAATTCAAGATACAAGTGAAGACAAAAAATTAAACAACAAAAATCATAACATAAACACACATAATTATAACACTTGACAAATAATTAAGATTTTAAATATAATAACAACAACATAATTTAAGAGAATTTTATTAAAAACACACTAGAAAAACAGAAAACATAATAATAATTGCAACAACTCTTGACAAGGCAGTTCGTAATAAAGAATTGAGGAACAACAAAATATAACAAAACAACAGAACAACAATTATCAACCAACAAAAATTCAACGAAACAATTTCTCAAAAGAGAATTGTGGAACAAAAATAACCAACAATCCTAACGGAACATACAATAACAATATTAAAATAAATAAATAGAACAAGAAAATACAACATCATCAATAAGAACGAAAACAACAAGATATTAATAACAAAACAAATTATTGGAATGAAACAAACAACAAAACACTAACATAAAAAAATAAATACACACCTGACAATAACTAATTCGAGGAGGCGTTGCTGTTTGATTATTCAGTGGTGAAGGTATAACACTGGCTGCTGAATAATCAACCAGCAGTAACCCATTTCCTTGTCGTACGCATTCAGAGGGGGTTTGTTTGATTTTTGTTTTTTTCGTGGTTAATTTATATATTTATTTTTTCTTTTATTTGGTTCAATTTACGTAGTGGCAGTACGCTTTCGGATTGATTTCTGCAATGTGCGTTGGCTACGGGCGAACTTTTTCTCCGTGTATGCGCACATTTTCTCCATAGGCCGGATGTTTTCGCCTTATGGGAGACCCAGGTTTCTTAATATGCTGATCCACAGGATTTTCATATCCCTGGGTATCACCTTCTGTCCCTTTTTAATTTTCATAGGGGTCTTGCTATGTACATTCGCAATGTAGTTGTGTACCAATGCCAGCAACCTCTTGGCATGTATGATGCGGAATTTAACTGTCTATGGGTTAAGTTCAGAATCAGGGCACATTTTTGCACTTCGGGTTTTTGTATAGAAGCCCAAACGCGGGAAGAGAGGTTACCATATCTGGCTTCGACTCTTTTTCTGACTCTATATCGAGTATCCTTTCGAATTATCCGAACAGTGAAATTGTTGTTGCTGGTGATTTCAATGCTCATAATTCGTCTTGGTTACGCCATTCAGGCCGTACAACTCCAGAAGGCCAACACGTTGAGTTATTTGCTGCGCACAATCACCTTGCGCAATTAGTGAATGAACCTACACATATATCGTGTGTAGATTGGCACCAGAACAATACCCTCGACCTTTTCCTCACTACACACCCTGAAAAGTATGTAGTTGAGGTTCTTGCACCTCTCGGAAATTCGGATCATTGCACAGTTTCTGTCTCATTCTCGTCCACCGCTCTTCGCGAGGTTCCACCCATGGCTACGGAACGCTCTATTTTTAACTACGAGGATGCTCGCTGGGCTGAGCTCAACGATTTTTTTGGGCATTTTAATTGGAAACTTTGGTTCCTTGACTCAAACGTCGATGCCATGGCAGAAATGGTGGTGAATATAATAAGGCTAGGGCTGGATATTTTCATCCCATCCAAAAAGCTTTCGATAAAGCCCAGAAACAAATCTTTGTTTAATCTGTAAATTGGCAGTCAGATCCAGAGAGGAAGCATTCTGGAATTGGCGCAATAACAAATGTGCCCTCACTGATTTGCTTCGCAAACAGGCGAGATCTTCAAGTGCCGCAGTACTTAGACACGAAAAGGCTTTATAGAGCAGCGCCTTCGTGCTAAAGTTCTTACTTTTCCGCGGGGAAGTAAAAACTTTTGGTCATTCGTTAAAAGGCTGAGGAACAACGCTAGTTCGGTTCCTGCTCTTATAAAGAATGACCACACATTCACGAACCCGGTTGAAAAGGCAAACCTTTTGGCCGAAATGTTTGCAAATAATTCTCACTTGCCGGAGAGCGTTCAACCACTGCCCGAACTTGAAAGAGTATCAGTAACTATGCCTAGTATATTCTTTCGAGCTCGTGCTGTAAAAAGGGTCCTTGCAAATCTCAACGCTAACAAGTCTTCTGGGCCGGATGGCATACCAGCACTGGTCCTGAAGCAATGCTCTTCGACGCTTGCGCGTTCATTAGCTCACCTTTTCAGTGCGTCATATCGCGCCGGTATTTTTCCATCTTGCTGGAAGGTTGCTAATGTAACGCCAATCCCCAAAAAGGGCGAGGCTAGTAACCCTGAAAACTACCGTCCAATAGCAGTTTGTTCCACACTCTCCAAGGTTATGGAGAGTATGATTAATCACCACCTTGTGGGATATCTGGAGTCCAACGATTTACTTAGCGATCGTCAGTACGGCTTCCGAAAGTGCCGTTCTACTGGTGATCTGCTGGCGTTGCTCTCGGAGAAGTGGAACAAGTCCATTCATGGTTTTGGCGAGAGTAAGGTTGTAGCTCTGGATATCTCAAAGGCGTTTGATAGAGTTTGGCATGAGGCTCTCACTTCGAAACTTAATGCTTTTGGTGTCGGTAGTCACTTCTCTCGATTTATATCGAGTTTTCTCAGAGATCGCTCTATAAGAGTAGTTATAAATGGGGTCTCATCCGACGAGTTCAGGGTAAACTCAGGGGTACCGCAAGGCTCTGTTCTTTCTCCTACTCTTTTTTTAATATTTTTTAACGACTTTCTTCTTCTCACTTCTAATCCTATCTACTCTTTTGCGGATGACAGCAACATTTGTCACTCATATTTTTTTGATCGTAAACCGAGGAGGTTGGGCTAAGAAGGATGAATATGAACGTCACACTCACAAGTGACCTGGTGAAGGTCTCCGAGTGGGGTCGTGCGAACAGGGTCGATTTTAATGCACGTAAGACTCAATGTTGTTTTCTAACACACAGGCGTGGTGGTGCGCTTTCATCTGTGTTAATGGGTAATGTGGATATTGAGGAATCAGATGCTCTTGATGTTCTGGGCATGAGAATTCACTGTGAGGTTCGTTGGAATGATCACATATTTCAAGTGTTGAAAGAAGCATTCAAGTGCCTTGGTTTTTTGAGACGGTGCAAGAAATACTTCACCCCATCTGATCTCCTTAATATTTACAAGACCTATATCCGTCCCAAAATGGAATACAACTCTCATGTATGGGCCGGTACTTCAAAGTCTATTTTGGAGCTCCTCGACCGCGTACAGGAGAGAGCGAAGATGCTCATCAATGACGGTAGGGTAGCCAACTCTATCGATTCATTGGAGCACCGTCGCAATGTGGCGTGTGTTTCATTGTTCTATCGGTACTATAACGGAATGTGTTCTAACGAAATTAAGGAATTAATTCCCAAAAATCATATATTTTTACGTAGTACTCGTATTTCTCGTAGAGCGCATCCCTTTGTAGTTGATTGTCCAGTAAATAGCACAACGCATTATAGGGAGAATACGTTCTTTGGTCGCACTGTTCGGTTGTGGGACAATCTTCCAGCGAAAGTATTTCCTGCCACTTACGATATGATTAAATTTAAATCTAACGTCCATAAACACTACTCCCTCTGTCCTCCTTCCAATAACTTATTTTCCTAGTACTAGCACAATGCACTGCATGAGTACGTGCCATCCCCTGGGTGCTGGCCTTATATAAAAAAAAATTTGAAACTTCTTAGAAGCTTCTAACTTTTAATATGTACTTAAGTAATTTTCATAAATAATAAATTTTAATAAATAATAAATTCAGATAAACTCAGCAATTCAAACTTCGTCCACACCCTTAACTGTGCGACAAGGTACCCGGTTATATGTAACCATTACTCGGTTATATGACAAAAACAAAGTATAGATTATTTATTTTTATATTTACAAAAAAAGAAAAAATTAAATTAATTTACATACTTGCGTGCAAAAATAAATAAATAAAAAACATAGTAACATACATACTCGTACGTATGTATTTACATTTGTCGCTAAAAAAGAGAGCCACACTTAAAATGAGAGAACCACACTGAAAGAAAAATTAAGTTTTTAGATTTATTCTTTCTTAAAAGAGTTGTTTTTTTTGCATTATACATAAAAAGTAATTTTAAAAATAATACGTACATCTGTCAAACAAAAAATATGTAAATATATGCAATGGGATACAAAAGGGCGGATTAAAAAAGCTAGATAATTTTCCGTGTGTTTATATGAAAGTGTCGGCAAATCCGAATCTAGATTTGTTTTAAATGTGTACTTAAAATTAAAATATTTTGCACAAACAAAGCCCGATTTACATATTTGGTTAGCCGTTTAATAAAGTACTGTCAAATAAATGCTTTATTGATTTTATATTCTATGTGAAAGAATATATTGCACTGGTACTTCTAAAGCTGTATGTTTTTTCACAAAAAAAAGCAATTGTATCTGTCTTCTTGATAGAAATGTTAATATAAAAAAATGGAGTGTAGAACTTTTAAAGTACGAAAATATTTTAACAAAAAATTAGATTCATTTAAAGAATAGTAGGTGAAGTTAAGTCATTTTTCTTGGTTTGATAAAATCCATCAACTTATCAATATCAATTTCCTTCTGATAGCATTTGATTTTTAGCAATGTCTCAATATGGATATCTGTTACTTTGTTTCTGAATTTAAAAAAGGTTTAATATTAAACAACCTCCTAACAATCGGATATTTTTGGGGCAAACATTTTTCCAAAAGTTGACACCCATTTCCGTTGAAATAAATAAGTCTTGTCTCATCAGTGTCAATTCTTCTTCTATATTATGTTGTCTTAACGTGTTTAAAGGATTATTAAAAATATGTTTATAATCCATTTCAAGCTCAAAAAATCTTCAAATCTACCTTGAAAGTTTCCAAAATTAAATCTATTTCTTTTTTTATTTTTTCTAATTATCTACATTTGGAAATTGTGTAAAAATTATCTGAGTTTTTGGAAAATTTGATAAATCTTGGCATTGAATTTGATTTTTCAAAATGAAAAGTTTTCTCGAAAACTCATTTATTGCATGCATAAGTTCTGTCAATTTTTTAACTTTGCCTTGTAATACAAGGTGCAAACTATTAATGAGATGGGTTATGTCAGCAAGGAAGTCTAAGTCGTAGAGAAGATTTGGGCATTTTAAAACATTAAAAATGTCTGCATATTTGCTACAATCCTGTGTTTGGAAAAAAAGTTCTAGCTCCGATCTAAGATTGAAAAGACGCTCTAAACATTTTCCTCGACTTAGCCATCTAACCTCCGTAAACATTAACACGTCACCATAGTCTGCATCTATTTCTTTCAGAAACGCTATTAGCTTTTTTAGCCTCCTCTTCGGCGGTTAATTATTTTAACGGCTGTTTTCATCGATTCTTTAAGATCTATAATTTTTGAAAACAGCGCTTGCTGGTGTAAAATGCAATGAATGACGTGTGTACTTTTTTTCCTGCTTTTAGCAAGTGTTACACGAAACCGTGTTTTCGCTAACCATTACTGCAGCCCCATCAGTTCAAATAGCTGATAGCTTTTGTTTTTCTATTAGAGCTAAAACATTTTTGTTAAAAGCATCATAAATAACTGCGCCAGTGACACTTCTATAAAAGGACTCGACTTTTAATATCTCCTCAAATGAGTTAAGAGTTAAAAAAATAATCAACTATTCTTAAGTAAATAATCTTTGACTAGTATCGGATATCTCTATACTTTCATCAAAACACACGGACAAGTATTTAGCATTTTTATACGTTCTGTCATTTCCCATTGCATAAATAGCCCTATATCATCAGTCCGACGTGCCACTGTTTCATGGGATAAAGGCATTTCTATTTATAATATTCCCCATTTTTGTCAAAATAAATGCATTATTAGTTCTTAAAAAAATTTCGATTTTTTAAAGGGCGACATTTTTTTTGCTAAAGATAAACTAATAATATATGTAACTTTCATTTGATTATCAGTGGTGCAATCTAAAGAACTACTCGCATGTCTAATTTGAGCATAAAGATTTTTAAGTCGAAAATTTTCTTCAAGTTTTTTACTAATTGGTTTCTATCATTTCCAGAAACACAATGCATCCAATCATGATGTCGCTTAAGACAAGATGCAAACATATGTTTTATTACTTGGTAACATACAAAGCATTCAGCTTCATTATATATATTATATAATAATTATAATATATTGATAGAAAATAAAAAAAGTGTTTCCCACTCAACATCCCACATACTTAATAAATAATTTTTTTAAAGTCCTGTAAAGAAATATATATTCATACAAAGTATAAATAAATATGCATAAATTTATGTAGTTTATCAAACTTCTCAGTGTATTAAGCAAAATTTTAACTTTCTTCTAAATCACGTGAAATTAAAAAAAAAAAAATGCGATACAGTCCCTCTTCTTTGGCAATAAGCAAGACACCGTTTTAAAATTGTGGCGCAAACACATATTTTTTGTTGTGCATATGTTCGTCATTTGAAATAATATAAGCAAAGCGTATGAATTTTTATACAAGATCTTACAGCATTGCTTATTTATTACAATTTCTTAAACTTTTAATAAGAAAATAAAACAAAAATATTTTTTAAGGAATTTAAAAAGCAATATCCAAAAATACAGTATTATAATTTGAAAAACTATGTAATAAAGGTTAGCGGTATAGTTGATTTTGGTACATTTCAAGAAAATTTTTAGTAGGAATTTTCATTTTTTTAGCAGCCCTGGGTGTAATATTCACGAAGAGAATAAAAAAACAGTAAAAAAAACTTCGTAATCTGAACAATATGGATAAGCGACGCTGTTTTGCATCCATATACTATATACATACGCATAGGTTTGTATGACTATAAATTTATTTTCATTTATTATCCTGTAAGCAATCGTCGATTGAATGTAAATTGCAAGTTGGTATAGAACTATTTCTTCAAAATTTGTGGTATCTGGCTTTACACTGGTTTCAGACTTGCTTCCAAGTATAATCGCTATTGCCGTTTGAGTTCAAGCTTGTGCCATCAAATTAGAGTTTTTAGCATGCTGCTTGATGTTTTCAATAGATAATGGCAAGCTAAGGTCTTTTACGCAAATATTGTTTAAAACTGTGCATTATGTTCAATAAAAAATTATAATGCCAATGCCGCTACATCTCATTAAAGAATAAGAATAGACATCATCGACTAGTTCTGCGCCTGCAAGTATATTCACCCAATAACTTATCCATGTTGTCGAGATCTCCTATAATTTTATAATAGTTTATAATTTCTGACTTAACTATCAAGTGTTTTCGACAGACGTACAGTGTTCGATTTTTAAATTTAGGGAGCCAAAACCCCAAAAATGAACCTTAAGTAGGGCAAAAAAAGAAATCCGTATAATTAAGAGAACATTCCAATTTTATTTTTTACTCATTTTAGTTTGAAGTTAATATTGTATGCTTATAAAGTTAACATGAAAATTAAAGCAAACTTTGAACATTAATCTTTGATAATTTTGTATATTTTAAAAGATTATAGTAACATTTTTTGTCATTAACTATCTCTGCTGAATAATTTTTTGAAAATTGTTCTCTGGTGTCAAACAAAATTAAATAAAATAATTGTTTTTTCTGTTTTATTTTTTGTTACTCACGTTAGCGTTCGTAAAAGTTGGTAATAAAATTTAAGTGATGGTAAGTTAACAATTATTCCTCATCCCATCTTTAAAATTTATACGTCAGTTTTTTAATTTCTTATTTAAATAAACTTATACTGTTGGCAAAAAGCGTACAAAATTCTGTTTTAAATAAGAAGTTAAATTGATACTTTTTAAAATTATAAAAAAACTGTGACATTGTTTTCATATTATATAATTTTAGATTATTGTTAATTTTTGAAAATATTCATTCTCAAATAGATTGCGAATCATTTAGGTTTCAAGGAGTTGCATGAAGTGCCTGTCATACCCGTACTTATAATTGTAAAGTGTTTATGAGCATGGGTATATTTATACTTGGGAATGTGTATATTTCTACTCGAGTATACACAGAGTATACTTAGAGTATATTTCTACAAAATAAAACCTTTTTATATCGTTGAGATAATAAAAGTGTACTAGGCAATATGAAAGATATAGCTGAGTTTGCTTTCAGCACCCCGGAAAAAAGGCAACCCCGGGTAAATTAAAAAGAACTTATCAAGCTAGCTTTAATTTTTCTTAGAGAGTCAGTTCCAAAGCTTACTTTCCGAATGTCAGGTGCCTCTGACCATGCGCGTTGGATGTCTAAGGTCATTTATACATTAAAAATATGTTTATCTAGAAAACACTTCACTCTAAGTGTTTCTGAAAGGGATAAAGTTGGAGACATATGTATATTTATAGTGAAAATATATTTAAAAGCTTGGCTAATTGCTGCTGAAGCCCCTAATCAAGATTTTAATAACATAATAAATGGATAAAAATATAAGTAAAAAATTATTACAGAAATTTTGCAACCATTTGTGGTACTTATCATCAGAAGCTGTAGGTTGGACCCTTTTCGATGAACAAATATCTAATAAATCAAGCATATTTATGGTGTCTGCTTTACAAAAGCCCAATACATCAAAAAGTTTAACCTTCCCCCTCCTAACATAAGCCAGTTCATGTGTAAAAATATTGAGGAATTTTTTACAGAAAGGACTTTAAATTTCTTCAAAAGAATTTCTATTTCAACGAATTTTTTAAAGAAAGATCCAGAAGAATGGCATACCGACCGACAGTGGTTACTATGCAGGCTTGGATATCGTTAGTATTCTAAAAGTTGTTAATGACACTGCAGAACGGGCGGTAAAGCTGATGGAGGAATTTAATCAAGTGACGAGGAAGAAAAGCAAATAATAATGCAAGCAGTTGCAGATTATAGAAAAAAATACCCTCATTCAACCTAATCTACCCTAAACAATTAATAAGGTAAATGTACGAATAAATAAGTATAAAACATAAATTTAATTAATTTTAAACAAATTTTATAAGTATTACTTCCCAAACTTACTGTAAAAACGTATCAATAAAAAAAATATTTTTCTGTATTTGATACATATATCTAAAACAAATTGAAATAACAAAGATTGGATTCAATTATTAACAAAAACCCTTTGTGTATATTAAATAGAACCTTTTAATTTTTTGTAGAAATTTTGAGACTTAGGAGATTAATGGTATTTTCGCAGAATTATTTAGAAAATAATTGTAGTGTGACAAGTTTTTATGAACTTTGTTTTAAAACCCGTTCGTTAACTGTACTCCACTTAAAAATAGACAAACCTACTTGGAAGGTTTTGCACATAAATACCATTTGTATTGATTTTGTTCATATTAGGCGAATTAGCTACGCCTTCCTGTTATATGCGATTCCAACAATTTTCTCCAAAGTTTATTTTTGTGAAGAACATTTTGAGAGGGAGTTACAACCGAAAACTTGTAAAAAAATTTGGACCATACAGCTAAGGCGAACTCTAGTATACATAATATTTGTGTTGCCTAATAATATATTAGACATTTTTTGTCAAAGTTAGGTACCTGCCCTTATGGGTTATTTTACTATCAACATATCTGGCTTTCATTTAAATGCTTAAAATTTATGTTCTAAGAATTTTGTTATAACTTTTTGAAAATAAAAAAAAAATTCATTAATTTTGCAAGAAAAAATTTGTTCGCTAATGTTGGCCACACTTAGGTACCTGCATTTAAATTTGAATAAAATTAGCAATAGCCAACCGATTTTCATGTTTTATAGCTTATTCTATTCTTAACATTTTAAGCTTTAATTAAAATGTAAAATTTTCGTTCTAAAAAAATTGCTGTACTTTTGCACGAAAATTTTTTTTCGCAACTAAAGCTGGGATCATACGATTGACTCAAATACATCAATCTGATACAGATTTTATTGTGACAAATTAGCGCACAATAATAAAATTGTCCCAATTTAAAATTTTGTATTCACAAGGTTGTCTTATTTTATACAAAATTTATTGTCACAAGATGGATGGTCCCTATTCGGGACGAACAGGCTTAAGTGGGAGGCAGTGTTACGATAATAAAAATACAACACATCAGCGCTAAAACTGTAATGTGGGATTTTGGTATATTTTGTGTCACCCTGCCAATTTGGCAGCATGCCAAATTTTATTTGAATTAACGGATATGAAAAAGAAGATGGTCGATATTTCCCGAACCTTCCAAACTGTAGACAATTAGGCTGCTTAACCTACAAGTTAGGTAGTTATCATTTGGCTGTCATAAAGTAAAGTCTGTTTAAGCAGAAATAAAAGTGTTGTATAAACGAATATTAAGTGTAGTATTAAGACAAACAGTATTACTGTTATAGTGGAATAAATAAAAATTGTAAAATAACAACAAACGTGAAGTTTATTTTATTTCAACGCAATTTCAACGAACTCAATGTTTTAAAAAGACTAAAACGTAACAATATTTTAAGTGAACTTATTGAGGAAGTGCTTATGTTTTGTGTTTATTCAAAAAACTGTGTTCAACGTACAAAGTGATTTATTCTAAGATAAATATTAATTTTCTTTCCTTTTTTCATTTTTTAACAAATTTAGGTCAGCGATGCTCATTTATATTGTTAAGGTTACGAAGTTTTTCGGCTTTTTACTAATTCTGTTCGTAAATATTACAACCAGGGTTGCTAAAATAAAAAAAAATCGTACAAAAATGTTTCCTGAAATGTACCAAAATCAACTGTATCGCTAACTTTTATTACATAGTCCTTCAATTAAAATATCACACAGTACTTATTTATATTGCTTTTATAATTCCTTGAAAACCTTTTTTGTTTTATTTTTCTATAAAAAACTTAAGAAATTGTAATAAATTAACAATGCTAAAAAATCGTGTATAAAAAGAATTCACACGCTTTGTTTACATTATTCCAAATGGCAACAATAATTACAACAAAATACATGTGTGTGAGACACAATTTATTCGGCTGTTTATTTATTCTTTTCGTGAATATTACAACAAGGGTTGCTAAGGTAAAAAAATCCTACCAAAAATTTTCCTGAAATGTACCAAAATCAGCTGTATCGCTAACCTTTATTACATGGTCTTTTAATATAAATATCATACAGTACTTATTGATATTGCTTTCAGAATTCCTGTTTTTGTTTTATTTTTCTATAAAAAATTTAGAAATTGTAATAAATTAACAATGTTAAAAAATCTTGTATAAAAAATCTTATTAAAACGGCAACCGTAATTACAACCAAAAACATGAGTGTGAAACACAAACTTTATTCAGTTGCTTGTTAGCCGTGAACAAACAAGGGGCGTAGCGTACGTTTTTGTGTTTTTTTTTTTTTTTTAATTTCCACGAGATCTTGGAGAGCATAAATTTTGCTTAGTACACCGAGAAGTGTTAATAATAAGCTATATAAATTTATGCATGCTTATACTTCGTATGAATACCTATTTCTTTACAGCATTTTAACTTCAGTGTATTTATCATTTTGAGTATTTCGTTCTTTGTGCGCATCCCTGTTTTAGATGTTTACAAACGTGCAATTATGCTTCTTGCTTTTTAAAAGTGATGGTATACAATTCGTTTTACTTATGTCTATTAAGTTTTCACTATTGCAAATACATAAATTAATATACTGATTACAACTTTTCTTTATTTCAAAAATTTGTTCATTACATCTTATTATATTTTCAAAATTAATTTTTATAATTCATCTATTTTGTTTTACTGGTTTAATTAATAATTTTTCACAATTTATTTCATTAATTGCTGGTATATTTATTATATATATTAAAGAAGAAAGTCTGTAGCTATCTTAACTGTATCAAAACCCAAAGCGTGTTCTAAATTATTGTAAGGAGAATCTTTAAGATCAAAAAACTGTTTGGCTTCATTGATTTCCTTCTCTGACAGTATAATTGAATTAATTACTCCCACCTTTGCCCATTGTAAGGCATATTCTATATTAGTAGTATCCGTTTAGATGACATTTATTCTATTTCTTATGGAATCTTCCATAAATCTTTAGTTTCTTCCAAAGACTGAATTGCTTTCAAAATATTGTTAGTAGCATTCGTCAATAGGTTGATTCTGTCAATGAATCTTCCATTAATAATTTTCTGTCGTTCGTTATTCGTAAGCAGTCCGTTTATTTTGTTCACCACATTATTGTGATCTTCCTGATCGGGTGAGCCAGCTATTCATTTCCAAGCTGTGCCAATAATGTCGGTTGAACGTTTAACTCTTGGTTTCATTCTTTTATTCTGATTTTTTATTTCGTCGATATCATGAAGTAAAAATGGTAGCGATGGGATATTTTTTAACATGTTCATTAGAATTTCATTGCTTGTATCGCTAGTAGCTCGTTCATATTCGTCAAGTTCCAAAACATGAATTAGCTTAAAATTCTGTCCTGTAGTCTTGCTTGTCCTTGGAGTATTGAGATTAGTTGTGAGTTCCTATAGTCTAGTATCTGGACTTCTGTCTTGTAAGTTGCGAATACTGCAAAAAGAATTATTAAAAACTTAATTTCCCTTAAATGAAAAAAAACAAACGAAATTCAGTCCGGATGCTTTAAGTCTGATATTATCCTTATCTATTATTCTATTACGAAACTTAATTCTTACTTTACTGCCCAAGTCTTCCTGCACCTTCTGTTTCCTGAAGCAAGGCAATAATTTATTTCTTTGCCCTATAATCTTTTCGTAAATTACTTCGCCTGGTCGGTAAGTATTTATTTGTTCTGAATTATTTCTTGTTATCATTTCAGCCTTAGCCTTTTGCAATACCTCTACCGTGTTATGTAATACCCTATTAAAAAGTATATCCACTAGTTTATTCTGCGTGACGTGTATTGTGTTGTTATATTTTTAGGCTGCCCGGTAGAAAACTTTTGTGTTTTCTAAAAGATTAAACTCTTCCTTGATACATATAGCTATCTCAACTAAAGTAGAATGGACTCTTTCGACTTGGCCACTCGTTGAGCTATGACGCGCTGTACAATAATAAATTTCAATACATAAACGTTGCATTAAGGATTTAAACTGAGCAGTTAAAAATCCTGGCTCGTTATCAAGTGTAATATTTTTGGCATTAGGAAAATTCTGAAAGGCATCTAAAACCTTCTCCCCCATATTAGTTTTATCTTTAATATTTTTAATAACTTGGAATAAGCATCAACGCATGTAATGAACTTTAGACCTTCAGCGTTAAAAAATATCTATGTTAAGGAACTTCCCCTCTCTGTTAGGAATTAGAGCCTCTCCAATTGGAACTTTCTGTGGATGTCTATTATATTCATTTCGATTGCAGATTTCTGATATATTCCTTGAAGTGTTTTATAATTTTTGGCCAATAGTACTGTTTATATATATGTTTGCAAATCTCTTTACAGCTTCGATGAGCACGAGAATGAGTACTTTGAATAATGATTTGTTGGTCATCGACGTTTGTTACGCCTATTGGAAATATTCTGCTGTATACAAGCTTGTTTGTGAAAACTCCTTTCACTGTTTCTTTAAAATCGTATAGATCTTTTGATGTGCAATGAATATAGGTAACCAAGTTTGGTTCAATATATTCCAAAAGGATAGTTTTAAGGTTCTCTCTTGTGGCGTATTCTATAATATGTCTTGTTCTTTCAAAAGTCACAATAATCTCGTGAATTGTAAAATTTGCTTTACTCAACAGTATTTGTTGCCTAAATTCATTTAGGGGTTTAGAAACCTCTGGAATATTAAAATCGTCACTACTTTCCGCTGAGCATTGCAGCATGCAGAGATTCTTCGTCTGATATGTTATTTAAGTATTGGCGTTAAAGAGCATCCGCCACATTTTTGGAGAAAATTTTTCTACAAAGGATCTCCATCTTTTGATTTTTGCATTCGGGTTTCGTGTAGAAATTGCGAACGTTAACGGTTGATGATCCGTATGAACTTCAAGGTTTGCGCTACCATACAGGTAATTTCTTAGGCTTTTCAAAGCCCATACTATTGTATAAAGCTCTTTCTCGTTTGTTGCGTAATTTTATTCCTTTGAATTTAATGTTTTTGATATAAAAGTTATTGGCTTATTATCCTGACTTAGGACTGCCACCTATTGCATCATTGGAGTTAGTTCGATTTATTCGGATAGTAATTTTTTTAACTTATCAAAGGTGAGGATCCCCTGTTCGTCTAAATTTATTTCTATTTTCTTCGACATATATTGGGATATTCTACCATTGTCACCTGCCAGATATTTCGACAATAGTTTTGCTATTTAAGCGTAATTGTTGATAAATTTTCGGTAGTATCCTACCATTCCAAGGAAACTCCTAAGTTGCCTTAAAGTTTTAGGCAAATGATAATTATTTATAGCTTCTAACCTTTTTGGATCAGTTTTGATGACCTTATGACCCACTACATAATCAAGATTCTACTTCTCTAGAGTACAATTTAGATTTTTCTAATGAAATTTTCATATTCGCTTCTTTTAACTTATGAATTATTATTCTGAAGTGTTTATAGTGTTTCTCCAGAGTTTTTGAGTAGACAATTATATCATTTATATAAACATGGCACATCTTGCCGACGAATTCTGGCAAAATATCATCCACGGCCCGTTGAAAAATACTTGGACTGTTTTTAAGGCCGAAGGGTAATCTTATAAATTCATATTTGCCGTTGTTAACGGAAAAGGCAGTTTTCTCAATATCCTCTCCTTTCATGAGGTTTTGTTGGAAACCAGACTCCAAATCGATGGTTGAAAAATATATGCTCTCCCTAGATTGGGCAATATTATATTACAATCCGGACTGGGATATTTATCGCTTACCGTGTTTTCATATAACTTTACCATTTAACTTAACCATACGCAACTTTTCCGTACCGCCTTTATTTATCCTGTTTTTAGGAACTACCCATATTGGGGAATTATAAGGACTTTTACTAGGACGAATTATTTTTCCTCTAACAATCTTTGAATTTCATTATTAACAAAACTACTTGCTGAGAGTGGATAAAGATATTGCTTGCTCCATATAGTTGCTTCAGCAATTGGTCGAATCTCTGCTCTGATGTCTGTCCTAAATGGCAAGTTCGTGTTTATATTTGAATGCAATTTTTCAATGATTTTTATAACTTTTTTTCTTAAGGTATTTAAAGTTCCTCACTTTCTTCACTAAAGTCATATATTTCTTTATAATTCATTTTATTTAAAGCACTTTCTTTTAAATGCTTGCCTTTTATTTCCGGTTTCATGTTTTGACGCAATATTTATTATCTTTTCGCAGTAGTTACCGCAAATTAATTTTCCTTCTTCAAAATTCAAAACAACATTTGCTTTTTTTATAAAATTATAATCTATAAGGAGGTCGACCTCCAAATTCTCAATTTCGTAAAATCTCTCATTAAAACCAAAAATATTCGCTTCATTCTTACGCTTAATAACTAATTCCTGTCTATTTGTTAGAACTCCAGGAATACAATAGTAGCTTGTTGAATCGCTAACGATTAAAATTTTATATTCTCTTCCCGTTGTGGACGCCTTAATGATATAGGGCAATCCACTTCTTTTTCTAAAAAAAAAAACTTCGTTCAAATTGTTTATGTGTTGAAACTTGTGGTTGGTGGCCACTATTATATAACTGTCGTTTAACACCATATTGAAGATTGTTAAAAGGTCCTCTTTGTTGGTAGTGTTGTTATTATTATGTTTTTGTCTTTTCTGTACAAAATTAAATGACGACTTGCTAACAGCATATGTTAAACTGCCTAGTTCAATTGGTTTTCTCTCAAAGAACCGATTATAATTAGGACGATAGTATTTATAACTACGATTAGGGAAGCGAGAGTATTGTTTCCCTTATTAGTGTGGTTAATCTGAGGTTTATTGAAATGTAAAGCGAAATTAGCTCGGATCCTATTGGCCTCTAGCTCCTTACTTTCGCCAATGCATCTGGCAAACTATTAGGAGAAATCGAGAATAAGATATCCGCCAAAGGAGAATTTAATTCTGTCATGAAAACTCTGAGGGCATACTGTCTATTTCGATTGTTTAGTTTCTTAGTAATGTCAGAGTTCGTCCCGTGAGTCATTATTGTCTTGTTTGTTAGGTCAATGAGTTTTTTGTTGACTTCGTAGTAATATGTTATTATAGTCTGTGAACTTTGCCGCATTATACAAAGCTTTTGTTCAATAATGTGTAAATGATGCTTATCGGCATAAGCAAAATCCAGACGGCTAATGATTGCAAAATTGAGAAACGTGCCATGAATTTGAATTTCAATATTAATTGTCAGAATTATTTTTTTGTTTGTTTGATTTTTGTGTTTTGTGTCCTTCACAGGTTTTTATTTTTTTAAACCTTGCTTTTCATTAAATTTTTTTTAATTTAATCTTTGATTACCTTATATTAATATTATCTTATTAAATATTTTCAACTTAACACTTCACGTGCTGATGAGAGTGGAACTTTAGTTATTTTATTATATTTTAGCTAAACCAATAGTAAAATTTATTTCAGTTTTTGATAGTGAAACTATGAGTTTAGTTTTATTATTTATATGTTTTACTGTTTTCGGTTTTCATATATTCTTCATTTTATTTTTCCTTTTGTTCACTAATTTCATAATTTGTTATATAGATTTTAACTTTTTTTCTTTTTCATGTGCACGAAATATATTGTAATTAGCTAAGTTGTAAATGGTTATATTTATAAATGATTTTCACTCTTGTACTTATTTGTTGTTTTTTTTTTAATTTAACATATTATTATATTTCTAAGATAAGTTTGTTTTCTTAAACATTTGTATACCTTTTTTTGTCACCGAACCACTAATATAAATTTTTCTTTCTTTTCTCCTCCCGTGAGGATACTTATTTTTAGAATTAGTTTTTCTTTTTTCTCCTCCCGTGAGGATACTTATTTTTTGTTTGCCACTCCGAACCGAAACCTTACTTTGTAATTTTCAGGATATTTTCGATTGGAGGATGAGGCCATAAGTTATAACTTATTTGTTCCATTTAAACAAAAAATTTATTTGTTATTTATTTTTGTTCTTTATATTTTTTTAACGTCTGATTCCAAACAATCACAAATTACAACTACTTTACTTAAAAACTAAAACTTTGTAACAACAAGAAACACAAATGTTCTAACCGTTGGAACTTTTAAAATTGTTTTAAAATCAAATTGCAGACGCAATGTCAGCAAATTTAAGTTGCTGGTGCAACGGGAACTATGGAAAAATTATTTATTTATTGAATAATTTTGAAAGGTGATATCTTAACTTGGATATACTCACCAATAAGAATATTCACATCAATGTTTTTAATCAAAAATATCCTTAATATTACCTGCTTGTAATAGTAAATTTTAGCAAATATTTCACTTTAACATTACTTTGGTTCACGACTTCGAAATTTTTTGTAACCAAATTTCAGTAAAAAAGTAACCAAAAGATATCCAAAATTTTAGTACAAAAAACATTAAAATAAACTTATAAGTGATCGGATAAAACAGTATGATATATATATAAATTTTATAGAAATATTGACTGAATATAGACCGATCTAACACAACTTGGTATAATAATAGATAAGTTTGTATCGAACTTTTAACTTATTTGTGAATAATTTTAGCTAAATAGCCATTACTAACAGATATCTTAATGAATAAAAAATATCTGAACCAAAGTAACGTTAAAGTGAAATATTTGCTAAAATTCACTATTAAAAGCTCTGAGACGTATCATATACATTTGATTATTCCGTTCTCGAGCAAAATAATTTGCTTCGTAAATATCGAATTAAAAAGAGCAGATATAAAACATCAATTACTTAACGAAGCTTTTTATAAATATGTATGTTCCGTCGATTTCAACGTACGAAAGATGATTAATGTCGTTCAAAAGTGATGATTATAATACGAAGAGAAAGATCTCAAGATCAGTCAAAACTGTTCAAAGACGATGAAGGAGTTACTTGAAGTCACTCAAGCAAAACGTTTGCAAGCAAAAAGCAATGAAATTAAGTACCACAAGAGTTAATGTCGAGAAAAGATAAAAGACTATTTTGCATGTCCAAAATGTTGTAAAAAGCTATAAAAAGTATTGCTGCAGCTAATTATTACTGGCGACGAAAGTGGATAGTTCATTACGACAACCCCGAAGTGCAAACTTTGGCGAAACAAAAAATACTCGAAATATCGACTAGACTTAAAGTCGTTATATTCCGTCATGACACATATTGCAGGACCGGTTAAAATTATAAAATAGTTGTTCGAAAGTTTTGCTTCACCCGCCTTATAGTCCACATTTTGACCGTCCGACTAACATTTGTTTCGATTATAATACTCTTCAGTTCAAAACAGAGTATACTAAATTGCCGTGATTCCTTCTTGGCTTAAAAAAATGAGCAGTCTTCTGGCACCAAGTCCATATGTTACTCAAAGGTTGAGAAAGGTTATACCTAATGTTAAACAATATTTTGAATATGTTTATGTTGTAGCGATGTTTAGCAGCAAAGTTTTAAAGTTATACATCCAGTAAGAACCTGGATTATAAACACTGAACAATATCGTTACCTTTTTTCTTATTTCTACACAAAATTACACAATGTCCACATCTACACAATGAAAAAAAAAAAACAATTTTGGTTAGAAATAAGAAAAGCGGCAACAATGACTGCTGATAAAACAGGGTTGTCAGACGTTTTGTTTTATTAGTACATGCACTGATTTTTGCTTATTTATAATACTTCTTTTGTACAAATTTTATCTTACATAAACGCAATAAAGCGTTCTCCATAGATATAAAACATTTTTCGAAGTAAACTGGTAAAATACAATATTTATTTATTTTTCGCATTAAATTTAGAATTGTCAGCTAACATTTAAAAATCTTTAAAAACTAAATAAGAAGCTGGTTATTTAAAATTCATCACATAGCAAGTGCATTTGTGAAAAAAATTTATTCTTGGTGTTAGAAAAAGTTATCTAAAAGGTCTTGTTTGTTTGGGTAATGTTTTTTACAATGTATTTAAATATCTATAAGGTTATTAAAATATGATTCTGAACATATTTTAATTGCAAGTGTCTATGAATTTAACTTTGCAAAGAAATACAAACTTTTATGTATTTTGTTATTGCTTTATTTAGGAAAAGACCGGATACTTCTTTGACTTCATTAGGAGCTTATACCATTACTACAGTGGGCAGTACGTATATGTAACTCTAATATGTCTAGCATTTAAAGCTCGTTACTAAAAATTGATAAATAGTTAACTATTAATTTTTTTTAGTATTGTGTAATTTACTGTCTGTTAAACGTCCAGAAGTATATTTAATTAGTTAAACTTTCGTTTTGTGCTGTAAGGTTGAATATTGATATATGTATGTTAGCATGAGGAAGGCCAGATTTATTATTTTTTAATTATTTATTATTTAAGATATAATACTTATATGTATAACGATAGAGCAGAAATGTATTTTTATTACTAATATTTTTAAAAGTTGATAAAATTAATGTTAAAATATTTAAAAAGAAAAAAAGGTGTTACGTATAAGTACACTGGGCAATTCTCTGTGGATGTTGGTCCAATAAAATTATGTTAGAAATTTATTGCTTTTACATTTAATAGACGAATTTAGGAAGTATGGTTATTTAACATTAGAGAAGACTATACAAAATATTGATAAGCTACTGTCAGATGATAGTAATGACAATATATTCGAAATAGTCATTAAAACCCTCGAGCTGACTATTTCCAATCTAACTCTTGTGCAAATTTGTAGAAAATCGTATTAACTCATTGACTCCATAAAACTATAAAGAAAAATTTTATTTCTAAATCGTGACTTTCTTTTGTTACGTAAAATTCTATAACGTGGTCATCTTGTAAGTATAAAACTTATCGTTACGAATTAAAAATTACGAAGTATAACATACACTGTACCCGGAAAGTTACCTATATAAAAGTAGGAAGATTTTCCGAGCTGAGGGAAAGAAAATTATGGTCCCTATGCCGCGTTCTATTTCTGAGTGTACATATCGAATTGATCAAAATGCAAATGCATACAAAATTGTGGCAGGCGGAAAGAAATGGTGGTTTTCCAATCTTTACGGGGCAAAACGCTTAAACTTTCCATGTCAAAGCCAAGGAAAATTTGTTCTAGGCATTTTTATCCTGCAGGTGCTGCTCAATATTATAAGATTTATGCAAGCGAAAATCCTGCAAAAAGTTATCGTTATGAAGCTAAATATGGAAAAGCTTAGCGAAAAATTAGCTGTTGTATAACTTCCCAAAGGCCTTGAAAACCCCTCCCCAAAATCCCGATTTAAATATTATTGAGTATTTGTGGGAACACCTATAAGTCGCAGTTCAGGAAGAATGGAGTCAGATAAGTCCTAATGTGCGAAAAATATTAGTTGAATCCCTCCCAAGGAGACTGTTAGTTAGTTACAACGGTTAGCCAGACATCCTCGGTCCAATATTGATCCCACTGTGATACCCATCAATAATCCAGAAAATGAACAACCTACATTGCGCATGCATAAAAGAAGATATCTTGCCGATATTCACATCAGCCAGATCCGATAAGGCATTCAGAAACGGACTGCCAAGGAAAGCAGTCCTAATGTCCGAAAGACTCGGGCACTGGCATAAGAAGTGATCGACAATCTCCTCCTCTTCCTCGTCCTGACAACTCCTACAGCATTCATTGCACGGCAGACTCAATCTCCTAGAGTGCGCATCAGCCACCCAGTGCCCAGTAATTACAACCACAAGAGCCTAGGTCGTGGCATCCCCATAATAGACTCCGAGCGCTCTCGATCATATAGGGGCCAGATTTGCTTTGATACAGAGCAGGTGGATTCATCATCCCACCGTAGCTGTGCCCTGCCCAACATGTACCATAAGAAAATAAGTCTGCAAGAGAAGGGTGGCATCCCAAGGGAGTGGTCAATCTCCTAATTTCTCGCAACTCCGTCTGCCACACGGTTCTCCCGGGTGTCTCAGATAATCTCCAGATTTGAATGTCTCGCCATCTTGTTCTGAGATGCCCAAATACCTAAAGATGGCCGCATGCCCGTTGACCCTGTCCGACCATGCCCCGCCATCTTCAACCTTATGCCTAGCCATCAGGTCCACTGGAAGCCAGTTCAGTAGTACAAACAAGGCCTTCGAAGGAGTGGACCTGAGCGCTCCTGTAGTCATCAGTGCTGCACTCCGCAGAAACCCAACAAAGATCCTGCAATATGTGGATTTCTCCAAAAACCTACACCATACAACCACACCATACATAAGTATAGGCTTGATAACCGTGTTAAATATCCAATTTGAACTTCTAGGATTTAGACCCCAGAAATTTCCAACGGACCTACGATAGGCGTACAGCCCAGACGCGGTAGGGAAAACGACGGAAGTTTGTACCTGCGCGGGAATAGTACCGATTCCGTCTTTCCGGGGTTAACGTTCAGCCCACTATCATTACTCCACCGACTTTGAAGGCGCTGCGACATTGTGTCTAGAAATTTTCCCGATACAGCGACAGCAACATCATCCGCATACGCTACAGTCTTGAATCTATTAGAATCAAGTCTCACGAGCACTGTAAACGGTCAGATTCCACAGAAGAGGGGAAAAAGCCCCCGCATGTGGAGTGCTCTTTCAGCCACCCTGTAGACGGTAGCTGATCCCATAGTAGAGACAATGACCTTGTTGGTTGGAGTCTCCCTATGAATCTTACCAAAGACCAATGAACATTCAATGCCACCAGAGCCGACCTAATCGCCTCTAGTGTCACATTGTTAAAGGCCCCCTCTATATCTAGAAATGGCACAAGAACGTACTCCCCGTGGTCGGGGCATTATCAATAAACCCCACAAGTGAGTGAAGCGCAGAGTCAACAGATCTGCCACTTGTGTAGGCATGTTGGGATGCAGATAACAAGTCAGGTTCTATCGTACTGGGAAAATGCAAGTCGACCAACCTTTCCAGAGTCTTCAGAAGAAAATAAGATAGGCTGATGGGTCTGAAGTGCTTTGGACCTCGTGTAGTTTTACATCCCTTCGGAATAAATACCACCACCCTGCACACGGTCCAAGGTTCATGTTAAGCACGCCTTATAGATAGTCATCAGCGAAAAAATCACCAAATCAGCGTTATTCTGAATATCGGGAGGAATAATGCCATCCGGGCCAGGGGATTTGTATGGCGCAAAGCTGCATAACACCCACTTTCTGTAATTGGAACGCGGGACTCGTATGATCGTGTGAGTTGTCCATGTGGCGCTCCCACATAGGAAAACTGCCCGGAAAGTGCACATCCAGCAAGACATTCAAGGTCTTCTGTGCGCTTTTGGTACAGCTTCCACATGGTTTTTGAATAAAACCGGGGATCGCCGTTGATGATGCCAAGATATTCCGCAACCGGCTCGTCTCGGAGTGTCCTTCTACACTGCTGCAGAAAGATCTCCAAGATTTGCGCTTTGCGCCTCTAATCTGGTTTTTAAAACTGTTCCATGACGCCCCCCTCGTATCCTCATTAAACAGCCGGCGACATTCCCTACGGGTGTCGCCCAGATCGGAATTCCACCATGGTGGTCGAGAACACAAAAATAGTACCAGATTC